>NEEE01005920.1:22384-37054 GCA_002278615.1 Pogonus chalceus | reverse complement strand
GTCTTTACAAAGAATTATAAGGAAGGTTTTGCATCTTAAACCTTAGAAAATTCAGCTTGTGCAAGAATTAAAACCAACAGACCATCTTCAACGATTAAATTTTGCGATTGAAATGTTCGAGAGGTTTCGAAACTTCGCAAATACCCCGACCCTTTTGGGACACTTTGTATTAAAGATTTCATATAAAAAAAGTAATTAAACAATTAATATTTTATTATTAATATCAATTTTTACTGAAACTAGAATCTATAGCTTTTGAAAAAAATCGTTTTTATCGTTCTATTAACCATTTTTATTTATTTAAACGAAAACTATTAAGTGTAACTTACTTTCTCAGCTTCCTCAGCTTGTTCAATACTAGAATTACATTTCAAAAGCCGTTTCTTAAACGAATATTCACTTCTTCCACTGACTTCCGGAACATTTGATGCAACAACATCTTTACTATCATTATTTTGTGTTTGTAATTCAAGATTTGAACAATCTGCCGGTAAATCCATATTATTTCCGGAGTTTGTGCGTTTTACGATGCTGTACTCGCAAGGCTCGGAACGATGCACCTTGCATTTTGCTTTGCGTTTCAGCGTACTTGAGTTAGACTGGAATATATATAAAAACCATAAACATATTAAAATAATGCAGATATCGACGAGGAATAATAGCAATGTTCGCATTTTGAATAACGAGATACTAAATATAAATCAATTTTGTTTAGCAATTTAAATTGATACAAAAAATTAGTATTTTTTTATTAATAAAAAAAATATTCCATATACATGTTAAATATTATTATTTACATAGTATTTTTATCACTTTTAATATTTACATATATTAATAGAATATTTAACATATAGTAAATACATAAATAATTAAAAAAATTCTTACTTCTTTCAAGGCAAAATAAAAACTTGTTCTTATAATTATTTTTTATAAATGCTTTTTATATTAAAAAATCAATTTATTTATGAAAATTACGTAAAAATAAATCCAAAATTTATAATAAAGACATAATATTTTTAAAATTTTGGGTTTTTACTTCAAAAATTTTAAAATTTAACTGACATATGTCAAATTTGAAATTTTTATAGGTTAGAAATTCAANTTTTTTTTTTTAAATGTGATTATAATTTAGAAAAATTTAAAAAAAAAATTTACTTACAGTATCATTATCATCAGAATCCATAATAAAACTAAATAAAATAATAAAAAAACAGATCATAAAATAAAATTCACAAATAAACACTTAAAAATAATAATTTAAAATAAAACCTGTCACATTTAATTGACATTTAACTATAAAAGTTGGTATTTTAAAATCACTAAATTAATTACTAGATAAAACTAGATTTAGAATAAAATAAATAAATAAATTTCTGGTAAAAACTTGAATGCGTTTTATTTTTTATTTGAACAATTAACAAGCGTGTTATGAATTATTTTTATTATGTTGGCATGATTGATAAATATAAAAATTACCTCTGTCCCGAGGCTTGTTTGACCTGCGCCCGTTTTATCTATTTCTTTCACCAATTCTTGACTGTTTTTATCAGGCCCTGGTTTATCACTAAGGTCTGATTTAGAAGCAACTGTTTCGCTGTATTCAAATGATTTACTAGATACCTGTTGTTGACCATTATTACGACGCCGACGCCCTAGCGGCGCTGCCCGTGCAGGCCCCCGATGTTCCTGCTCAGAGCAGCTGCCGCTCAATTTATCCGAAATACTAGAAGTACGGCGAGGTATCTTTGTTGAATTTGAACTATATAAAAATATTCCCTTTTAACTACTTTTATTATTTTATTTATCTATTGGTAACACTGATTATATTTCATACTTTTGTTTATTTGAAGTTGTCGATACTTAATAGAACTTTCATGGGAAGTACAAGACATATTTAACTGTTACCAATATTAAAACTTTAAATAATTACAATCAGTGTTACCATAGATGTGTCAAGAAAGAAACCAACCTTCCTTGCTGAAACTTTGGACAGACCTGACCCGTGATTTGGCTTTTAGCAGCCAATTGACAAAGTCTTGTATTTCTCCGTTCTTTTACGGTTTGATTTTCAATTCTTCGAACCCTATTTCCATTAAAATCATGTCGCAAAAATGTTGGAAATCTATTTAATTCTTCCAGGTCGATAGCGAAACTTTAAAACATTTGTTATTATTTCATAAATAAATATAACTTATGGCAGATAAGTTATAATCTAGGGAATTTATTTTTATCACTATATTTTAATGTTTATTTCGTTGATTTATAAAATAGCACTGGTAAATAGTGCTAATAGTTAAATCAAATGTGATTTGTAAGGTATTTTTAATTTTGTTTGAATACGATTTTCTATTAAATACATAATAGTTTTGTTTGTAGAATTATTTAATCTATTAGAATAGTTTTTAAATCACTCAAATATCTGAAACAGAGAAATATAAATAATATAAAACCTACATAAATTGATAAATAATTATAAATATTAAATTACATTCATGATAAAACAATCTGATAATAAAAATCAATTTTGTCCCCCCGAAAGAAAAAAATTAAACCTACACCAATGATAATGTCAAATACGCCATTCGATTTTCTTTTTTTTTTATTGACAAATAAATATCTAATAATTAATGATTCAATTATTTTTTATTTCAATCTCAATCAATTCAAAGCAATTGTTTAAAATATATAATATTTTTCTAAAATTTTTATCTGACACGTATAAATTTCTTTATGAAAATTGTATTTATTGGAAAACTGGGCTTAGTTAATATGTTAGTCATATGTGAAAATAGATATATTATTTATTTAAGCATGAGTTTAACTAAAAATCTTAATATATTTATGTAAAAACTCACATTTTCACTATATATGACAACACCCAGTCGTCACCATTAAATCATTTCATATAATATGTACGTGTGTGAACTTAGTAAGAAACTAGTAAAATTTATTTACTTTCAAGTTAAGATAGCTATAAGTCTATAGATGGATCTTTCAATAAAGTTATACACTTACAGAATTGCATTTTTAACTACAATTAAATCTATTTATAAGCCTTAAAAACAATCAAAATGATAAATAATGCTTTTAACCAAATTATAAAGGATCATTTTTTGATTTTGTACTTTAAGAACTATTTTTTTAATAAAACCAATTTTGGAATGAAATTTAATTTGTTATATTAATTTGTAAAATAAACTTTTCATTTCAAACCAATCCGAAAGTTGATTTCAATTTGAAATGAAATATTTTTATTAATTTTTAAATTAAAATCAATTTGAGAGCTTCTAAAACAATTAAATTTGATTAATAATAAATACAAAACGTTTTTGTAACTATTTCAAATTTAAATTTTGAAAATTACTTGTTTAAACGATTCCGCAATGATTTTTTAAGCGCAATTTAATTATTCCGGTAGATCTATAACGCGAAATATTTCTTGAAGGTTTCTTAAGATTTTGCACATTTCAAGGTCAGACAAAAAAAAATAAAATGCGGTATTAATTTACATACGACCTCGTCCGAGACGTTTAAACGAAAATACTCGAAGAATATTATTTTCTACTACATCTGTCAGTGAATGAACCTTGATAAATATAATTTTGACAGTTCATACAATGGCATTTAAGAAAACATACAAAAAAATCACTGCAATATTAAATTACACTTTAAAATGTGCAAATAAACAAGTAGAAATGTGCGAACGGCCTGAATTCATCGCGATGTAAAATAAAATACTTGGTTTTGTTTAATATAACAAATGGATTTTAATTCGACTATTTCCGAAGGATTAAGCACTGATTTAACTACTGAATTTATCCAGAATAATGATGAAAATCAAAGTATTAACGAGCAATTAAAATTTATTGTTGTACCTTTAATTGTGATTGCAGCTGTAATGTTATTATCTGCAATGGTAATTTAATTACAAGTGCCTTATTTAAAATTATATTTATAAAAACTAACTGTTTAATAATAGGTATTTTTAATGGCTCGAAAAAGAAGACTAGATATTTTACGGCATAGATTAATGCCACTTTATAATTTCGATAAAGGCGAACACGAAAATGATTGGGAAACAGATTTTTTAAATAACATCGACAATCCAAACTACACTGTAAGTTTTAGCAAAAAATTGTTTATAATTACATTAATAATTGGATTAATTTTTAGGATTATTGCACTACAAAATTTAATAATTATGATAACTAATAATAATAGCTTAAAATGTGTATTTCTAGTCATATTTATAAACATATCAATATTAAGCACTGCATTTATTGTAAAATAATTTTATAATCTTTCAAAATAAAATGTTTTTATTTATAAAATAATTATTTCTCGTTATCGTAACTTTGCGCGATACCTTTCCGCCCTTTTGACGCTAATTCTGCTTCATTTTTTCCTAAATTTTGTTCCAAACCTTTCCAACTTCTATTCGCAAGAAAACCTGCGCCAAATAATTCAGTTGCTATTGTTCCGTCGTTCCGTAAACTTATCTGTTTATCATCTTCAGTTGAATCGTTTTCTTCAATTTCTTGTTTATTTTGGCAACGTATTTGTCCGGTTAATAAACTAACATCTGATTCTTCGATTGATTTAGCATCGATTTCGTTGTTATCAATTAAAATTTGATTAAAATCATATGAAAATTGTATGTTTGATAGTTTTGAGTTTAAAGCGGTTTCTAAATCGAAAGGTGTGACTATTGGTTTGTAAAATTCACGATTTTCGTAGATTTCATTCATTGCGCAACCTATAACTACAAATGCATCCACCTGAAATATGAATTTAATAAATTAAAATATACTTTAATGAATTAGTTAAGTTATACCTCTGGAAAATTAGCTAATTTAGCTACGTTTGGTTTTCCAACGCTGATAATATAATATTTTTTATTATGTATTTTAATTAATGTTTTTAATCGTTCTATTATTTTTAAATAGTTCTTAACTGCTAAAGTACTTATAACAATACCTATAGTATTGCTATCTTTTATTTTTTCGCTTAGAAAATAACGACGCTTTAATATTTTTGTGTCTTGTTCATAATTTTGAAGAATTTTTGATGTATTTGTATCGTAATAGTATAATTCTTTTGCTGGAAATGTTATTTTAATTTAGATTTATTATTATAGTATTAAAGGGTGTCTACTTTTTCCCCTTTTTTTAAATATAAGTTGTTCAAGATTAAAATTTGCATCTAATGAGCCCTTTTTTGATAATATAAGATGATTCAGTTACAAGATACAAGAAAAACGAAATTTACACTTAATTTCAAAATATAAGTTGTTTTATGATATTTGAATGCATACTTATGACTGCATACAGCAGCTAAAATAAAGTGAAATGTTCTGAAAGGCCCTAGATTAATTTACACATTTATTTTTTGATTGTAACTGCATTTAGCAGCTTAAACATACAACTAACATTTAATTTGAAAATTTATTTTGTTTTATGATATGTTTGAATGCATATTTATAACTGCATACAGCAGCCAAAATAGATTGATATATCTTGAAAGACTTGAGATTAATTTACATATTTATTTTTTTTTAATTATAACTGCCTGTAGCAGCCAAAATATACAAATAACAAATTACATAAATTTAATTTGTTTTATGATATTTTAATGCATTTTTATGACTGCATACAGCAGCCAAAATAGAGTAAATACCTTAAAAGTCATTAGATTAATTCAAATATCTAATTTTTAACGTAGTTGCATTTAGCAGCCAAAATATACAACAAACAAAATATATAAATTTAGTATGAATACTTTTGTTTTCATATTTGAATGCATATACCTATATGGCCTATATGACTGCATACAGCAGCCAAAATAGAGGAAATATTTTGAAAGGCTTTAGATTAATTTACATATCTATTTTTTTAATGTAGCTGCATTTAGCAGCCAAAATATACAACAAACAAAATACATAAATGTAGTTTGAAAACTTATTTTATTTTATGATATTTGAACGCATATTTATGACTGCATACAGCAGCCAAAATCAAATAAAATGTTCTGAAATGCTTTGAATTTATTTGTACATTTAATTTTTTGAATATAACTGCATTTAGCAGCCATAACATACAATAAACAAAATACATAAATTTAATTAGAAAACATATTTTGTTTTGATATTGGAATGCATACGAATGACTGCATACAGCAGCCAAAATAGAATAAAATATCTTAAAAGGTTTTAGATTAATTTACAAATTCATTTTTTTATTGTAACTGCATTTAGCAGCCAAAACTTACAACTAACAAAATAAATAAATTTAATTTGTAAACTTATTTTTTATGATATTTGAACGCATAGTTATGACTGCATTCAGCAGCTAAAATTAAACCTAACATTGTAAAAAACTTAAGAATTATTCAAAGTGCAATTTTTCTGTTTATGGCTGCATTTAGCAGCCTACTTTTTTATATATTTAAATAAAAAAGTTGTTCAGAATTAAAATATGCATCCAATGATAATAGGGAAAAAAATAGGCACTCGATATAATTCAGTAACTTACGATTTTTTGTCAAATATATATTCATTAACTTCCTATCATTTTGTCCTAAATATACAAGTATTTTATCGTTTATTTCAATATCATCTTCAACAGAATTTATTTCATAATTTGTACCTTTTAAAATTTCATTTATTTCCTCTAAAAATTAAATAAATTACTTTTTAAAACTATTAAAATCTTTTTGAATATTTACCTAATTTATGTAAATAAGGTGTATCTATAATAATTATAACATTATGATCATTATCAATGAATTTATTTTGTACATTTTGACAAAATTCTTGTGAATCTAAATCAAATTTTTCAAATATTTTTAATATAGGTATTATATTTTCAGTTTTTGAAAAACAAGTTGGACCAAAATGTATTATAGCATCTGCGGATATATGTTTAGCAGCTGTATAATCAATACAACAACTAAAATATCAATAAAATTAATAATTAATTAATTATTTCGCATGTTTTGTAGGTATATACCTTTCATAAGCGGTATCTCCTAGAATATAAACCTTTTTACCAATTAAATTCTCTAAATTACTGACGATTTCAGATGAATCAGGTAACAAATAATCAGGCAATTGAAGGCAAACCTAGTTAAATAAATATTTTATTTAATAAAAATATTAACAACGCAATAGATAACCTAACTTTTTGGTAATTATTTTCTTGTATCCATTTGGCGCATTTTTCTATTTCGTATTTTAAATTTATATTATCAGGATTTGTTTTAGTTATTGATGATTTTAAATCAATACGTTTTTCTAAACTTATTGATTCGTTTGTTGAAAATTGCGACATTTTAATATTTATTATCAAACTGTCACGTAGGACAATTATTTGACATTGACATTTCGAATTTCAATTGTTGACAGTGTTACAAACCTTATAATTATAAATAAATAAATTAAAATATGTTTTATTTTAAATAATTTTATTGAATAAACAAAAACTAATATAAGATACTATAATATATTGAATTTAATGTGATAAAACGTGTCTTCCTTTTAATATTCTACGCATTAAGACTCTACGCCCTTCTAAAGTTGACATTCTATGCCAAAAACCATGTCGTTTAATTCTTTTTCGCTCGGATGGTTTAGGAAAATAGCATCTTATTTTATTTCTTATACTCATTGTAAAAGAACCACCCGGTATTAATGCATTTGACTGATTTGAAATGCTATGAAAATTATTTGTTATAATTGTCGATGAAAATCGACTAAAATCATACGAAATTAATTAGTAATTGATTAGGAAAACTTATTAAGAATGCTTACTGCATTGTAGTAAATAAATTTGTAGATAATCGACCAAATAAAGCCATTTTTATCTATTAATTTAAAAATGTGACAGTAGAAATGTAGGTTATGTTTGTTACGCAATGATACCAACGTTTCTAAACTACTTTAAGTGAACTCAATACTTTTTTTTACATCTGTCAATAATAGAAAATTCAGATATTAATTTCATTTAAAATGGTTCCGAAACCAAAAGTTACACCAAGAGATATTTCACCAATTCTTCAAAAAGTCCGTGAATTTCTTTTAGGCGTAAGTATCTAACGCATTAAATAAATTATGTAATGTATTATAACCTATAAAATTATTTTTAATAAATTTGCATTGTTTCCGTAAATTAGAGACCTCATACAACTGCATTACGGTTTGAACCGTTTGTCGCAACGCGTTCTCCACCACCTCCATGTATTCCTGACGGACCAACGCATAAATTAAATTCAAATTATTATTTTGCGCGAGATGTAAGACGCGAAGTCAATCCACCAACTTTGATTTCAGTTGCGAAACCGCAAATTCCCGCTGGAGAGAAAGGGTATTTGTAATTAATACAGAAAATTGATTAGTTTTTTAATTACTATTTGTTATAGGGCTGAATTAGCTGCTGGATGTAAGAAATTACCAACTCCTGGAAATGTTTATCAATGGGATTAGAATGATTTAAAATAATAGTTTCTCTTTATAGTTGTATATAAATCGATTAATAAATATTTAAATATTCCATTTAATTGTTTTATTAGTATAAATCATATTTTTAATTTATAAGTTTGCAACACTGTAAAGTGACAGCTTGACAGCTGTTAAACAATTGAATGAAAATGTATGAATGAAATAACTTACTATAAAAACATTTATTAATGTAATGATAAAAACAGTAAGTATCTCCCTTAATAAAATATGTCAATCAAAAAATGACATGTAATTTCAATATTTGTAAACGATGTTTCAATAAATCCCTTAATAATTCAGAATTAATTCGATATAATTGTAAGATTAAATATGTTATAGTTTTGAATTGTATGTTTTAAATTATTTTAGTGGATACACCAACACCAAGTTCTAGTCATACGGGTGGTACATTATTAGATAATGGACTTACATTATATTTCGGACCTTTTGAAACAGTACATCGATGGAAACGTATGCCAGAATGCGATGAATTCGTCGGAGCTAGGCGTAGTAAACATACTGTAGTAGCTTACAAAGAAGCTATTTATGTATTTGGGGGAGATAATGGCAAAAGTATGTTAAACGACTTATTAAGGTACTAATTCAGTTAATAATTAATTTAATAAATGCAATAGTTGATGTATTTATTACAATTTGAAAGGTTTGATGTTAAAGAAAAGAGCTGGGGACGCGCATTTGCAACAGGATGTCCCCCAGCTCCTAGATACCACCACAGCGCCGTAGTCCACGGCACGAGTATGTTCGTTTTCGGTGGATACACCGGCGATATTCACAGCAACTCGAATTTAACAAATAAAAATGATCTATTCGAATATAAGTTTCATTCAGGGCAGTGGGTTGAATGGCGTTTTTTGGGGCTTACGCCCGTGGCACGCTCGGCACATGGTGCCGCTGTTTTTGATGGTAAATTATGGATATTTGCCGGGTATGATGGTAATGCCAGATTAAATGATATGTGGACGATATCTCTAACAGTAGGTTATATAAATTTATTTAAAACTTTTAAGTGTATATTATATTAATTTATTTTTAGGGAGATACGCATAGTTGGGAAGAAGTGATCCAAAAAGGGGATTGTCCACCGACTTGTTGTAATTTCCCGGTTGCAGTTGCTAGAGAAAGTATGTTTGTGTTTAGTGGACAAAGTGGCGCAAAAATTACAAATTCATTGTTTCAGTTTAACTTCAAAGAAAGACAGTAAGTAATATATCATTTATATAATTACCAAACTTCACAGTGAATACTCTTACTACAGAAGAATCTAAATTAATTTTAATATTAACTTTAGATGGACCCGTATAAGTACAGAACACATTCTTCGCGGGGCTCCGCCCCCGCCAGCCCGTCGCTACGGCCATACAATGGTATCCCACGATCGGCATCTTTACGTATTCGGAGGTGCAGCAGATTCAACCCTCCCAAATGATTTACATTGTTATGACTTAGACGCAAGAACTTGGGCTGTAATTCGCCCGCATGCTGATAGCCATGTACCTAGTGGTCGTTTATTCCACGCAGCAGCCGTCGTCGGAGATGCTGTTTATGTTTTTGGAGGGACTGTTGATAATAACGTCCGAAGTGGTGAAATGTTTCGATTTCAAGTGAGTTTAAATTGTATCAAATCAAACTATTTAAAAATGATTGTATTTTTAGTTTTCAAGTTATCCGAAATGTACATTACATGATGATTATGGACGTATTTTAGAATCTCGTCAGTTTTGTGATATTGAGTTTATAGTTGGGGAGGAAGAAGTCAAAATTCCTGCGCATTTAGCAATTGTTGCAGCCCGGAGCCAATGGCTTCGGAATAGAATTCGACAGGCTAGGGAAACTCGTGATAAATTAGTTGAGAAAATGTATGGAAATTCTGGAATAAAAGAAAAAGAAATACCTATGGTCGAGGTAAAAGACTTTTTAATTTTATAAGTCGCTTACAGTACCTCATGTAAACGTTTTGCGCCTACCGCGCAGGCAATTTGCATAACATATTTTGAAATTTTTCAAATTTTGAAATAACTCGAAAACGGATACAGATATTTTAATTTTTATTTCACTAAATCGAAGGGCGTTATTGTAGCTACCTTGTGATATATAATTTATATATATTTTTAATTTTGACGTTGCAATAAATTAGTAATTTATATATGTTATGGATTTTATTGAATATTTCGAAAATAGAATAAAATTTTTCAAATATTATTTTAATTTATTAAAGATCTTTAATTTACCTTGCTTTTAGTGTATAATATGATTATAATATTATTTTGAATACTTTTATAAAAATAAAATTAGAAATTTTCATGAATTTTGAAATTTATACAATATTTCTCAAACAAATTAAAATTTTCAAAATCAGCTTTTACCATCTTAAAGGGCATAAATTTACCTTTCTTTTGATATATAATAAGTTAATAATATTATTTGAATTTATCAAAATATGGCCGAAATTGCAAAATTATATATGAGCAAATTTGGAAAATTTTGAAACTTCTTAAATATTTTGTAAACAAATTGAAATATTTTAAATTAAACTTTATCGTTTGAAAGGGCTTAAGTTAACCTTTCTTTTGATATATAATAAGTTTATAATATTTTTTGAATTTATACGAATTTGCAGAAAATTGTAAAATTGTTTATCAGAATTTTTTTTTTTTAATCTGGCTAACGGACTTAAATATTTCATATTGTAAATGGTTAAATAAACAATTAATAACCAAAAATATATAAAATTATTTCGTGAATTTCTAATAATTCGATTATTTCAAAATGATCCTAATACAGCTGCTGGTGCATAAGATGCAATTCTGAACCCTAATCAAATTATCCCGAAAGATTTGAAATATATCAAATCGGGTTTCATCGTCTTAAAGAATATAAATTTATCTTTCTTTAACTTAGTTTATTTATTTTAAGGTAAAACTTCTGGACGCTGTCCCAGAAGCTTTCCAAATGGTCCTTAGCTATATTTACACCGATCGTATAGACCCCACAAAAACAGGTTCAGAAGATCCGTTTTCAAATCGAATTGTCCTATTAATGATGGATGTTTATCGCCTTGCTGTACAATTTCATATGCGTCGATTAGAGCTACTATGTATTCAATATTTAGAAGCAACAATTAGTTTACGAAATGTTTTAGAGGCCCTACATAACGCTTCACAATTGCGATTAGATTTTATAAAAGAGTTCTGTTTACGATTCATTGTTAAAGATTCAAATTATAATCAAATTGGTATGTATATATGTAAATTAAGTAGGTTTTTGATTTTGTTTCTTGACTTGAGCTAGTTATTGATAGTTTTTACTAACTGTTGACTAACTTAATACATTTTGTAGTAATGAGTCGTGAGTTCGAATCCTTGGACCGACAATTAATGGTAGAAATAATTCGCCGACGACAGTTACCACATAATAAAATACCCCATGAAATACATTTCGAGAAATCCTCAGATTCTGGTACAACTTTAGAACAAGACATGGCGATGTTTTTAAAATCATCTGGACAAGATTTCTGTGATATTACTTTATTGTTAGATGGTGTTACAATTCCCGCGCATAAATCTGTTTTAGCAGCAAGATGTGGTTATTTTGAAGCTATGTTTAGGTGTGTTTATGTTTTTGGTGGTTTATTTTGAAGTTATTTTATGTTTTATTTGTATTTTTAGATCATTTATGCCGGTGGATAATACAGTTAGAATACAAATTGGTGAGATGACGCCTAGTAAAGAGAGTTTTGATTCGTTGTTAAGGTAAATTTAACTTAATAATCAATTCATTCTGTAAATAAACCTTTCTTTCAATTATTAATTGAACAAATTGTTATAATTCCAGATATATTTACTACGGAGATGTAAGCATGCCACCAGAAGACTCCTTATACTTATTCAGCGCTCCATACTTTTACGGTTTCACAAATAACCGTCTCCAGGCATTTTGCAAACAAAACCTTGAAATGAACGTATCTTTCGAAAATGTCATACAAATATTAGAAGCTGCAGATAAAATGAACGCATTAGATATGAAAAAATACGCGTTAAATATGATAGTACATCATTTCCCAAAAGTTGCTAGATTACCGCGTATGCGCACTTTAAGTAAAGAATTAATTTTAGAAGTTATGGAAGCGTTAGCTGATGATATGGGTGACACAAAAATGTGCCAGGATATGTCTTCGGTTAGTTTAAGTAGTGATTAGTTAAAGGTGAATATTATAAATAAATTAGTGATTTTTTTCGAATGTTTATATTTATTTATAGCAACGAAATTAAACGAATTTCTTCTAATGCTTTGAAACGATGAAATTCAAATCAGGAATTGTAGAAATTAAAATTGAGCGCTTGTAGATTTTAAAAATCAATTTTATAGATGTATTATTCCTAATTATAATATAAGAAAAAATGCTTTAAATAGTTTATAAGTATAATAGTATTTTATATTCTACAATTTCCAAAACGCAAATGTAAATTAGATAATAATTGTTTATAATAGATTAATGATTATATATTGTTTTTTACATATGTATATTATTTTTTATTTAATAAATAATCTAAGATATTTCTATAGTTTTTATTTATTTCGAAAACATGTAAAAAAAAATTATTTTAAAAGCATTAAAGTAAAATAAGCAAGATTATAAATGATTCTAAAACAGTTGCTAAGTTTACGCAAAATATTTAACGTTACAAATTTTAAATATTGATTTTTTAAAGATGATTCTTATACAGTTGCTGATGCGTAACATGTGATTTTGATTAAAATTAAATATTATAAACTCGTTTAAAGATACTTAAGTAAAATAAACAACAATACACATGATTCTAAAATAGTTGCTGGTGCATAATATGCAATTTTGATTGAAGAAGACTATTGTCGCTCGGCTTCGAGACATACTAAAAATGTTTAATACTAAAAATTTTAAAAAAAGGAGCCTTTTAAGATGATTTCTATACAACTGATGATATGCAACATGTAATTTTGATTAATAACGAATATTGTAGGTCTTCTAAAGATCAAATAAACAAGGAAATTTGAAACATTTAATGTTGAAACTATAAAAATACAAATAATGTGAAAATGATCCAAGCAGAGCTACTGATGCATCACATATAATTAAAAGATAGAGAAAAACAGGTTTTCTGAAGAACCATTACGATTAAATAACCAAAATACATTTAATAATTTACATTTTAACTAATAAAACATGTATTATATTAAAATGATCTTAGTACAGCTGCTGGTGCACCAAGTACAACTATAGCAGTTCGCTATATTAGGGTTAAATACGCAAAAATAATGAAAACATTTGCGATAAAATAATACAAATACGTATATTTAAAATGATTCTAATTATTTTCTAACTTTTAGCTAGAATTCTTTGTCGAAAACTTAAAAAAAATGATTCGAAACCAGTTGCTGGTGAATTTGATAAAATGATTATTTCAACTAGCTTTAGAATCATAAGGATTAAATAAATAAAAACATGAATTGTTAAAACTATACTATTTCATATTATATTAAAATGATCCTAGTACAGCTGCTGGTGCACCACGCTATTCGCGGGTTAAATAAACAATAATNTGTCATACAAATATTAGAAGCTGCAGATAAAATGAACGCATTAGATATGAAAAAATACGCGTTAAATATGATAGTACATCATTTCCCAAAAGTTGCTAGATTACCGCGTATGCGCACTTTAAGTAAAGAATTAATTTTAGAAGTTATGGAAGCGTTAGCTGATGATATGGGTGACACAAAAATGTGCCAGGATATGTCTTCGGTTAGTTTAAGTAGTGATTAGTTAAAGGTGAATATTATAAATAAATTAGTGATTTTTTTCGAATGTTTATATTTATTTATAGCAACGAAATTAAACGAATTTCTTCTAATGCTTTGAAACGATGAAATTCAAATCAGGAATTGTAGAAATTAAAATTGAGCGCTTGTAGATTTTAAAAATCAATTTTATAGATGTATTATTCCTAATTATAATATAAGAAAAAATGCTTTAAATAGTTTATAAGTATAATAGTATTTTATATTCTACAATTTCCAAAACGCAAATGTAAATTAGATAATAATTGTTTATAATAGATTAATGATTATATATTGTTTTTTACATATGTATATTATTTTTTATTTAATAAATAATCTAA
>NEEE01005982.1:95916-109964 GCA_002278615.1 Pogonus chalceus | reverse complement strand
CAAACACTTTTCCGTGAACCAGTCGTTCCCGCACTTGGTATGTAAATAACTATATAAAGTTACTTTGAAATTTTCTAAGTTCTATATCCAATATCTTTTCATTTGTTTTTACAGACTCCCTTTACTATTTTCATTCGCGTAAAATAAGTCCCTGTGGAATTGAAATTTCGCGTAAATTGAGGGTTATTTTATTGATCGCTACTTCTTAACTTTTACTGATAGACTACAAATATTTAACCTCAATTAAGTTTGATTATTTCAATTAATTTAAAAAAAATGTTCTTACATTTATTTTTAATTGATTAGTTTCATTTGGTAATCAAAATTACATGTCTGATATAATTAATTTAACATTAATTAAAATAATTAAAAAAAAAAAAAAAATTAAAAAAACTTTATAGTTAATCATATGTTGTGCCAATTATTTAAAATATTTAATGAATAAATTTTAAATTAAAAAAAATAATAATAAAATTAATACAACACATAGTTAATATGTAATTAATCAATCATTTATAATAGTAGAAATATTTTCTTCAATTTAGTATGTGTAATTGTGAACAGTAGTAAAATAATAATTTATTAGATATGAAATTAAATGTTAATTGCACTATCACTAAGCATATTTATAAAATATTTTTATTGACATTGAAATATATTTTTGGGATATATCATATCAAAAAATGAGGAAATAAAATATATATGTAATTATTGACGAAGATACATAATATTAATTTTGTAAACAACATTGAACACAACTAATTACCAACATTGAAACGATAAATTCTTTGTAATAGTGTTGAAAAACATTTGTACGCATGTACAAAATATCCGGCATGTTTAATAACTGTATAATTATTATTGATAGAATACAATTGAACAATTAAATGTAGTCATGGCCATCTTCAATACTGTTTTTATATATTTTTACAAAAATTCTTAATATTTACATGTTTGTAATTAATTTGATAGAATAAAAATGCTAATAAATTTTTGTAAGCAGCTGTGAAAATGAAGATAAGATATTCATATGTATATATTTTGAGATGACACATTTCTAATAATATGTTAATAATGTGTCAATTAATTCTTTACAAAACGTTTAATAACTATCTTTATTTATCAAAATATGATAGCTCATGCTGAGAACCTATCATTTCTAATGAATTGATAAAATTTCAAAGAAATTATAGAAATATAATTAAGTGAATAATTTTCATAAATAGTTAATATAAATATCTGTAATTTATTGATTTTATTACAATCGTGATATTTGTTTAATGCATGTATTTAAAAAAAAGGCTTATAATTAATATGTGATATATAAATTCTTGAAGTGTATAATATTTTATAATTTACATTTATGGTGAACTGTGAAATGAATATTAATTTTATTTTTATAAAATTATTTATTGGTTTTATTTAATCTGATTTATAAAACAAATAAAGAGAATGTTATTTATAAAAGTTTTCAGCTGTGGATAGGGGGCTTATAATTATAATGTAATTAAATGCATTATAGTTATTATTTGAGACTTTTCCTCTAAAATAATATTTTTTGTTTTTATTGATGTAATTTACAGTTTAAAAGAAAATTTGATTAATTGATTTTCTAAATATTTAGGCAGTAGAAGCAGCAAAACCGATTTTAATAATCGATCATTTTGAAAACTCATTATTATCTTGCATATTCATTTATATAGTTGAAATTATATCATAATTTCACTCTTAATGGAAAACATAAAATAATAACTTAAAAAAGAAAAAATCACATAACAATTCAGAATAATGTATATAAATGAATTTAAAAATAAATAAATTTAAATATACGTAATTTAAAAAATAATTTATAGATGATCTCTATGAGTAGGGACATTATTTAAGTTTAAAAAATTTCTTTAAGTTTAATAATCTTTAATAAATTAAGTTAAAGTCAGTTGTTTTTAGGAATTACTTAGAACTTTTTTTTAATGACCATGACCGAATTGAGCTATCGGTCAAGTTGCGCCTCTAATTTTTGGTGACCGATTGGCCGGAATGGTTCTATGTATAAAGGATGTAACGGAGCTGGTTTTATCGGAACCGAAGTCGGAGTCGGAGATTTGAATTTGGTTTATTGGAATCGGAACCGAAGTCGAAGGAGGTGTCACAGGTGGTGGCAGAAGAGATATTTTTTAAGAGTAAATAAAAACAATATTCAGTTAAATTCTTTAATTTTAATTAGAAAATAATAAATCTAAACAGGCGATGAAAATCAAAATTAACAAATTTTCAATAACAGCTAGCAAATTAAATCAAATGAATTGACTCTAAAGGTGGAATATTATATTTAATAAACAAAAGCTTCGCAGCTTTATTTTTGTTTAATCTATTTCTTAAAGTGTCATAGATTAGACTTCCGATTAAAACCTCCGATTTAAAAGTTTCGGAATCGAAGTCGGAACCGGAGGTGTAATAACAATCGGATGTTCCGACATATCGGAATTGGAATCGAAACTCCGTAACACTTTGGACCAATTACAAGTATTTTGTGAAAATAAAAAAAATCTATTAACTGTATTATACAGAATCAAAATTTCTAAGGCATGTTTAATCGAAATTTTTTATCTAAAATAGTTTATAAACTTTTTTTAAAGAAAGAAAGAAAATTATTTCTAAAGCATATTTATTTTAGTAAACAAATCATCATAATAATAATTTTAGAATAAATATTTTGTTTAAATGTATTTTATCTTTTCACCGCGTGTTTTTGATTGTTTTGAATTGCAATTGTACTGTAGGATTATCGGTAGGTTTCAATTCGAAAGGATTACAATTTGACCATAAGCGCAATTTGACACTTTCTATTCAAAATTTTTATAAATTTTTACTAATATTTCTTATATTAATTTAATACTTTTGTTAAGACATATTTTGCTGTCAAAGATTCACTTTCCGTAATGAAAGCATATCGGTAAAAATTCAGTAATCGTGTTCCGGTCTTTGCTGGACAATTAATTGTAAAAGACAGAAGCTTCATTTTAGAAATGATAACTTATAATCAGTTAGTTAATTTCATATCACATATCATTAGTGCTTAGCAAGTTAGCCATGAAAAGTTGAATTAAGCTGTAAAAATAAAAAATGATTACTTAAAGTGATACCATTTGACAAATTTTTCAATAATACTATTGATTTGCTGTTATAACCGATGTCTACTTAAGTATTATATTCAAGTCCAAAGAAATAAATAAAAAATAATCAGTTGTAACAACTAGTTCCTCGTTATAAGCAATGTCATAATTAACTATTTCTATATGACGTACAAGTTGTAACTTAAAAAAGCGTTTTAAATGTAATAAATTTGTTTAAAATATATCAAAATAGAATGTTTAAAAACTAATATTTCTTACAACTTTTTCATTTTCTTATCGTTTACTAAACATACTTCTCAATAATGTAAAGTACGTCATAACTTTATTCGAAAAACTATTTATGCATTGTACGTAGTTTTTGTTTATAATGAGATCATGAAACAATGTAATTGCATAATAATAAGCAGATATTTTACTTCGACATACGTTATTATCTTTTTCATCTTCTCTCAATATGAAGTATGTCTCTTTATTCGAAAAATTATATATGCAGTGTACGCAGTTTTTGTTTATATGGCTAATTGTAAGGTCTTTAAAAAGCGTTCGTGTATCGTATATAGCAACAACGGCTTTTTCGGTACTCATAAAACGTATCAGATCTCAGGATGGTACCATATAAACGTACAATGATTATGCAATTATATTGTTTCGTGGTGTCGACTATACATTTGTAAAGCGTTTGTGAATATAGCAACAACGGAACATATAAAACGTTTCAGATCGCCGGGCGCTATCATATCAACTTACTATATTTATATTATATTACTCATTTATTACGCAATTACATTGTTTCGTGGCGACGACTATACATACTGTTTTCATAGTTAAATCATTAAAAAAGAGAATTATTTATAAAATAAGTTCAATGAAATGTATAATTTTATGCAAAAGAAATATCATGGGATGGTCGATAATAAAATCATACCATCACATGTCTCAATGTCTTGTCAAATCATTGACACATAAAAATATTTAATTTATATATTCAACGTTGTAATAATAATACCGAAGCGGTGACAAATCAGGACAGCAAATTATGACCCCAAAAAAGAATTCATTGAATTCGATTACAATTCGAATATATAATATCTGTATGTAATAAAACGTGGATGTAATTTCGTAACAAAGATGCATCTGAGATATTATTTTAATTCTTGATTTGCATCTTGTCCACCTACGTACGCATTCTTATTAGGATTACTATGTCAGATTCGTGCATTGGTGTTTGGAATTTCGCTTTCAAAAATTTATTTCTTTTATGATTTCATTTGTAGATATCTATTATATCATCACAATTAAAGTCTGTCATCTAATGAGTTGCTGTTTATTGTTTATATATTCAATAAACAATTATTTACGAAATAGGTTAATTAATGTAATTTAGTAATTAATATTAATCGAATATTCATTAATTTACTTTAGTGTATTAATTAATTTTTATTTACTACGTAATTCAGTAAAAAATATTTTTAATAAATAAAATTCCATTATTTAATTTAGTAGTTATATATCTTTTTAAAGAGTAATAAATAATATATTATTTATGCAAATAATTTTAATTACTTATGACAATTTAAACGAATAAAATTTGTAAATAAGCAATAAATATTTATAACTATATTTAAAATAAAATAAAAAAATGCAAATAAAGATAGATTTGTAATAAAAATATAATGAAATGAAAATGAAAAAGTGAAGATATATGGATAACTGACAGCATTCCTACCGTGCTTGTGTAACGACAATAGTCGTGAGTAATAAATATTGCAACTTGTTTATCAGGAGTTTTCCTCGGATTTATATATAATAATGTTTATTATTTGATAGAATAATAATTCTTTAAATTATTATAGTTTTTACCAAATTAATTAAGTTAAGAAAATTAAAAAAAAAAGTAATTTAAAGATAAATTTATTTTATTAATTGTTGTTTAAAGTTTTGAGGTTTTCCACATGCTATCAATACAATTTTCGAACAGTTTTATTTGTTATTACTTCATTTTAACTTATTCAAATAGCTTAGATTAGTTACTTATTTGTTGTGAAACTAGTTACATTTTAGTTCCAGTATGTACAAAACAGTCTTGTTAATAATATTACTCTGTCAATATTGTTTTTATATGAAGATATTTTTTTGAGTACTTAAAAATTTTCTGTCAAAGTAAAAAATAAGGTTATGAAATTTTAAAAATGTTTGATGAACCTTGAGCAGCAGTGGTGGTATGAATTTTAAAGTCCACACCACAAAAAGTCGGTATTACGCAATAATTGTGCGTGTACATGATACCATCCTAGCGAACTTATTTAACAACTGTCAATTGGCACAAACAGTTTGTAAAAGCAACTACGAATGTTAATCTTAAAGATCGGAAATTTCATTTTTTTTTTCCGAAGTAAGTTACGATATACTTCATATTTGATACATATGTTAAGTAAGAGTTAAGTAACGTATGTCAACATCTATTTATCGACTTTCGTGGTGTGGACTAGGGATGTTACGGAGCTTCGATTCCGATTCCGATATTTTGGAACATCCGATTATTATTATACCTCTGGTTCCGACTTCGGCTCCGAAACTTTTAAATCGGAGGTTTTAATCGGAAGCCAAATCTATGACACTTTAAGAAATAGATTAAACGAAGACAAAGCTGCAAAGCTTTTGTTTATAAAATATAATATTCCATCCTTAGAGTCAATTCATTTGATTTAATTTGCTAACTGTTATTGAAAATATCTTCATTTTGATTTTCCTCGCCTGTATAGTTTTATTATTTTCTAATTAAAATTAAAGAGTTTAACTGAATATTGTTTTTATTTGCCCTTAAAATATATCTGTGCCACCATCTGTGACACCGCCTCCGATTCCGAGTTCGGTTTCGATTCCGACTCCGATAAACCAAATTTAAAAACTCCGACTCCGACTTCGGTTCCGATAAAACCAACTCCGTTACATCTTCAATGTGGACTATAGACAGGTCGCTTCGAATTCTGAGTTTAATTAGAACCTATACCACCACTGTTGTTCAAGGTCTTTCAAAACAAAATATTATAAACTGATGTTGTAAATACAATATTAGCGAATAGAAGAAGTATAAAAAAAAAATGTTTCACTACTGTCCTTTAGTGTGGCAATAAATATATAAAAAAGATATATAAAATAATTTTTTAATTTTCTATTCTATATTTTTCTTAGCACTTAATTTATGTGTAATTATGTAAAAATTAAAAAATATATAATTAAACTGAGTTTAACAAGTATATGACAAAATTAACTATTTATGCTTATATACATTTGATAAGTCAATANTGTGTAACAAACAATTTCACGCAAAAACAGTTGAATATAATAAAATATTGATATGGTGCTTAATAATATAGACAATTTATGTACTTAAATCAATAATATAATGTAAAATTTGCTTAAAATCTTCATTTAAAAGATTTAAATGAAATTTATAACAACAAAAAATATATGAATATTGTTGTTGCGTAACTCAAAGTGATAAATATTATTCTTGAATATCGAAAATCATCAAATTATTTAACAAAAAAGTTAAAATATTAAATACTCAAAGTAATTCGGTTAATTAACGAAGATTTATATATTTTATTTAAATTCTAGTCAAGTTTTTTATCATGTCTGCATATTTGCTTATATAAGTAATATTTAAAGAATTTTTCCATGCTACTGATATCTTTACTTTTTATATTAAATAATTTGAAAGTAAAACTGCAGTAAAGGGCAACTAAACGTGTTATATCATGTATATTGTCTATTTTTTGTTTGTATATTATTTTATACAAAAAGTTTCATAAAGTTAAAATTATTATTATTCTTTGATAATATTTATTTGACTTTTAGTAATGTTACTTCATAAAATTTAATTAATATTACAATAATTTATAAGTATTTCTGAAGCGGTAATTAATGAACTATTATGATAATATATTTACGATATTAAATTTATATCAGATTTATTTTATGTTTAAGTGAATGCATTGAAAAGTGAAGGTGGCAATTTTAAGAATTATATACATTTTTGTAACTTGTTACTTAAAATTTGTGCATATAAATAATGTTAAAGGTTTCAATAAATATTAAATCAAGGTAAATATATAGAAACAAATCTAAAAATATATTCTTCACTTTTGTATAGACATAATTGTAATTATTTATATTAGCAAAATGAATAAAATTTTCTAAAAATAAATAAAAAAGGTGTGCTCAACTGATATCTGCATAAATAATTGTTGAGTTATAAAATTAATAGTTTTTTTTTTTTTAATATATGAATTAAAGTTAAATAATGATAGTGAATCATCAACGTTCACTTTGAAATAAAACATGATGGTCTATTTAATATATTTGTTGAATAGTTTGTAAATTAAATATTAATTAAAATATGTCGTTTTAAATGAGGTCATTACTAAACATTGATTTGTTACAGTGTTTATTTAAAACAGACATGTTACAACAGGTAATAAAATGTAATAAAAATTATAGTTTAAACACAGAACGGTATTCTAGAACATATAGTTTCTATGAAGTATTTAATACATAAAATCATTAAAGTGACATAAAAATAGTCTTAAGGATGGGTTCTTCAAGAAATTATATCGACGAAGAATATAAATTATTTTAAACGTTTTATTTTTGATAAAAATTATTTGGACAAAATACAGATATTTAAACATAGCATTTAAAATAAAACTAAAAACAAAATGATAGTAAATTAACTAAACATTAACTGGTTGTTAACTTTAAATTATAAAATAAATATGATTTTAAATGTGCATGTAATTAAGAATATTTATAAATAAATATAATAAATGCTTAGATCCTAACTGCAGTCTACATAACCTAATAAAATACATAGCCTTACAATAATTTCTAAAGGAACATTTAAGGTAGGCCCTGACATAATTTTAAACATGAAAGACATTTTAACGCATTCATTTATAATATTTTTCATATTCCGTAGATAGTTCGTTGCACATTTGCAATGCTAGTTAATACATGAATAAAATAAGTGCAAGTAGATAAGACATACGCTTTTAAACTAACAATAAGTGCTTTATGGCTGACTTCATTGCACGCAATCATATTGAGATAATATATTGTAATTAAAATATTTTTAATTATTATCAATTCTTTTATTATTTGCGCATTTGTATTAATTTGATATTTAATTATTTAATTGAAATAATGTCGCCGTTGCTCATATTTTATGACAAGTAAATATTTAAAGCATCAACTAAGAAGAAATTATTTTAGAAGTACAATAAATCTATTTTTGATCGTCGTATTTTTCTTTTTTGCAGTTTTACTATTGTATTACTAATCAATTTACAGAAAATGTTCTTATAGCAGCCATATTTGTTTACGATTTTAAATGTGTATAACAGTATTTATTTTATAACAAATATTTAAACTATAGTCGATGCCACAAAGCAATGGCATTGCATAATAATTTTAAGTTGACATGCTACCATCCCGTGATCTTTGAAACGTTTTATATGTTACAAAAAGCCGTTGTCGCTATATACACGAACGCTTTTTAAATAAGTAACCAATGTATACAAAAATTACTTATAATGCAATATTATTTTTCATATATACTTCACATTATTTATAAAAACGCAGCTAAGCGTTAAGAAAAAGACATTAACATATGTTTGTGTCGTTGACTATACAGTGAAGAGTAAAAATATTCATACTTTTAATGCTGAAAAAAAAAAGTTATATAAACTACAATTAAACAAATATGATTATGAATAGTATCACACACAATTTGCTCTTGTTTTCGGATCCTTTTTAATCGTATTTATAAAAAATCTTTTTTTACATTCTGTCAGTTGTTTTGAATGACCACTTCTTTGAATATAAACGTTGTATAATATATTTTGTCATTGATTTACTTCGATTAATGTTATTTTCTATTTGGCGATTTTATTTTCTATTTTTATGCATATACATTATAATATTTCTCTCTTTTACTATAATTTCCTTGCCTCTAATACTACCAATTTTGATTTTACACTTATAAAATTGAACCTTATGTAAATAGTTATTTGTGTATTAAGAGCGCAAAGTGGGACATTGTCGATTGAGAGATTGTTACCGACTTAGGAGCGCGGCATTCTCTCGAAATCGACAGTGTCCATTTGCGCTCGAAACACACACAAGATTTTTTCTACAGTCGCCACAATGAGTTATCCACTATAACAAAAAATAATAAGTTTTACATAGCAGGAAATTTTGTTAGGTTATATAATGTACCGACAGAGCAACCATATGTCAGATTGACTTGTGAAGGTAATAAATGTGTAGGTAACGACAGTGGTATTAATTTTTGACTAAACATTTCCATTAAGAATGTAAACAAGTAACATTTTAAAAGAAATTGGACAGCGAGCGTTTTTTCTACTTTGTCGCTCTAGAGCGATCTATAAAACATGCAAAAACCCGTTTCGTTTTTCTTGCAAAACAAATTTTGCAGAACTCAAAGGTATGAATACTTTTGCTTTAAAATATTTATAGTATATTACTTTTAAATATTTTAAAAATTTATTCTTCTGAATTATATTTTAATTTCATTTATTTAAATTAAAGCACTAACTAGATTTAATAAATTGTGATACTATTCATAATCTTGGTTCTGTAAGTGTAGTGTTTATGACTCTTAATTTTGCTCTCCATTGTATCTGCGATGTATTGCTTTTTCATCTTAAGCAAGCAGAAATCTAACTGTTCAGAATTATAATAAATATTCAGTAAAAAACTTTAGAATAATTTGGGTAGTTGGCGTAGTTTTCGTGAATTTACAGCAGCCATTTTTTTATTGACTGCAGTATGATAACAATAAAATTTTCTGAACATATGCTCAAAATATTATTGAATGATTGTTTATCTGCAAGGAATCACTTTCTATCAACAAAATTGGCAAATAATTACCATAAGAAAACAATTTAGATTTATAAACAAAGCTAAAGATACTATTAATTAGCCGCTGGCTGATGTTTTCTATATTAAAATGTTGCAGTAAAACTCGGTCGAGACTACTTATAGGTAATTAATATTACGTTTTTAATTGATAAGTCAACAAAACTATTACATTATGAAGAATTTATTTTTAAATGACACACCCCCTGCTTTTTGTTTTCATAATTTTTAATATGAATATTCATTATAAATTTTACAACTTCCTAGATATAAATTATAAGAGGTGTATATTGAAAATAAATACGTTATATTTAAAATCGAAGACTAACCGATTAATAACTAAATAAAATATTAATAAACAAAGTACGCGTATTAGTTAATGAATACTCATATATTGAAAATAACCTTGTCGTTGTACAAATATTTCGTAAATTTATTGATGAATAACATACAGCCTAGAGTAATAAATAAATAATAAATAATGATATATAATTCCATAAGCCTACTACATACTGCTTTTCCGTGTGGAATTGAATAATTAATAATAATTATACAGAATAGTTTTTATTTTAATATAAAAAAAATCAAGGATAATATTAAAAATATTATTATATAATAATTTTTAAGATAAATTAGGGTAAAACACAAAGAAACACACAGAATGCAATATGCATTTAAATTATCTTTATTTCCAAGAAATAATTTATTATGTACTATAAATTATAAGTCTTAGTTACATCTTTCATTTATAAGTATTTTAATGTGACATCGTGTAGAACATAAATCTAATTATTACAGTGTTAATAATACAATAAAATGTTTATGTTTTTGTTGACATTATTATTTAGAAAAATATTTGCATTAATAGTTACACAAAGAAACAGATCTTTTTTTGATTTAGTGCTCATTATATGACATATACCATAATTTTAAGTAAATGCATAACATATTTTGTCTAAAACTATTAGGAAATTCATACCATTCTTGTATAACTTTCAATCGTAGAATGGTTACATTCTACGCAGCTGTGCAGTATAATTATGCACTAGTGTTTAATAAGGTAATATGGAGCCTATATTACTATATGACGCAACACCCCCACGTAGCATCATCTGCTAGTCATTTTTAAATTATTAAAATACATATCTGTCAAAGTTATTTTTGGTTATTTTTTTTTTCTTAAATTCAACTTTATTTATAGTATTAGAGAAAGTAAAGTCTGTAACATATTTGAAATGGCTGTACTCTTCCCGTGGAATCATAACACTCATCTACGGATCGTATTATAAATTTTCCATTTGAACGGAATTATGTTTTATTTCAATTTATTGCAGAATATACTATTAAATCTAAAATGAGATTTATATTGACATAGTTTAAAATTAAGTTTTAATTATAATAAAAGGAAGGTGGGTTTTGTTTTTGTTTTGTAATGTGCCTGAAAATTTATTCCAAAAAAAATTTTTAATGAAATAGTAGAATTTTGATAAACCTTTTAATGTATGATTTAATATATAAAAGCGAAATATATAACAGATTTTTTCAAATTACTTTTTGTAAATTTAAAGAATTTTGCGTTGGCACTAGTTGAAACATATTGGTATTGTAATAACAGAAACACTCGATTTATTCCAAAAAAAAATTTTCTTTAATAATTATAAATATATATATTTCGGTTTTTACAACATCTTCTTATACTGAAGATGGTGTAAAAACCGAAATATATATTTATAATTAATAATTAAAAAAATTTTTGAATTAAACCGAGTGTTTCTGTTATTACATTACTTTATGTAAGTCTTATATCTATAAATAGCATTCTTATGGCCTTTTCGGCTTTAGTTATACTTGAAGCTAGTTTTCAGTTCTAAGTAACTCAATATATTTGCTAAGTTTTGGTTTTTCATAATATTTTCCAGTTTAGATCTGTAGAAATTTAAAGGAAAAATTGACTAGAATAGTTTATAAAAATAGCCGTATTGGTTATCACTAAGTTGGTTTTTAATTGATAGATTAGAATCTTTTTATTGTTTATATCTTTTGTCACTTTTTCGTTTTATTTACTGAGATCTCATCGTCGCTATGGAAGATTTACTTCAGAAATTAAAAAAAAATGAATTCTTGGTTATTATATATAGTTTTTTTAACCGATAAGATTAACAGATTTCTAAAAACAAAATAAAAAGAGATTATGAAATTAAACCTAATAAAGTAATTTGTATCTTAAAAAAAAAAAAAAAAAATTGGTAGAAAATTACATAAAAATAGATTTTTTTTAGAAAAAGTAGATTTTATATTTTATTATTTTTGGATATGTAAATTATCTAGTTGATAGACAAAATAGTTGCTTTATAAATAAAAATTATGAAGATAGATTATTGGCGCAGATATTGTCAGTTGACAAGACAAGATAAGTAAGCAACACTTAGAAAGAAATATAAATAAATATAAACGCCAACATTATTAAAACAAATGAATGTAAAAGATTTAAATGAAAGGACCACGTAAGATGAAGGGGCAAATATAGATGGCCCTATAAAATTTCTAATTTGACACCTCCAAATATCAGGAAAAAACAGATTTAGAAAGATGAGAATGAAAGAAGTAAACGCAGCATTGGGGGATCAGAAATTAATGACTGAAACAAGTAATAACAATGAGCACTAGGACGCTAAAAATATGGTTCTTTTGTTATATATAAACGAAAATATTGTATCAAAATAAGTCTTGCATTTATTTCTACAATAAAAATAATAATCTTTAGCATTTTCATAAGAATTTGAGCAAAATATAAGTTATTAATATTATAACTTATCTAGAAATATAATAAAACAAATGATTAGGCTAAGCAAGAAACGTAATAGTAGTTTCGTTGGACAAAACTCCCAATAAAAAACATGTTCGAACTAGACACTGTAAATCGCATTAAGTAATACTATTTTTATAGCACGTAAACTATTAATCTTTAATGTTTAAAAATAAAGCTATTATTACTAATATAACCATATCTGAAAATGATGAAAAATTTGCCATTGACATTTAATAACTGAAGTTCATGTACGCATATGCATTTTTTGTAGTCATTATGTTTTATGAATATTTTTTTTTCGTAAAATTTAATATTTTTAAATTACTATAATTTCTTTCTTAGAAACGGCCATGAAAAAAATATAAAATATGATGTTTAAGACAGTTTGAATGATTTCATAGATATTATTATGATTAAGATGCGTTAGAATGTTATTTATTTTATTTGAAAATGTATTAGATCAAAGAAATGTGCCGATATTATTATTTCGAAATATGCATATTGCTTTTATTAACATATCCATTAATAAATCGAGAAATATATCAAATTGTTATTTATGAGTTGGTTTTTGTAATTTTTTTCATTGATATTTAATAAGGAATATATGTTTACACTCCTTAATTTTTATTACAAATTATATAAAATTAGATTTTTTATAAGAACAGTTTTTAATATTTACGATTTCAGAATTTTAAATTAAGAATATTTTAATTTATAATAATAAAACATTTTTTGTAATAAATATGTGTCATAATTCTCATTTTTAAAGTTGTAAAAATGACAGTCTGTATGTACACTGTTAATTTTTTTTGTAGAATTACAATTTTTTCACAAAACAAAAGAGGAGTGAAATTACAAATTAGTGTATTATATATTAATACGAAATTAAAATACAATTAAACCTATTAAGAGTGATTTAATTATTATTTTACAATCTTAATGTAAAAACGGTAGGTACAAGCATTGTAATTTCACTAAAACATTGATCGATATCCCATTAAAAGCTTCTCAGATTTATAAACATTACTTGTAATTTAATTTGCTATATTTTTTTGAAAATCACGAATTAATATTGTATTTTATATTGCAATGAATTCATTGTAAATTTTAATATTTTTTAATGAATTGTAAAACCATATTTGAATGTAATTAAACTAATAGAA
>NEEE01005982.1:70950-84551 GCA_002278615.1 Pogonus chalceus | reverse complement strand
TATTAACATTTTTAATTAAAATTATAATAAATATTGAATAAGAATTCAAAATCAATTAAATATTTATACATACAACTTAGTATATATTATTTAAAATGAATTAAATAATTATTTATTTGTTAGTTTAACGATTAATTATATTTTTTTATTGTTAACAGTAATATTTAATATAATACACAGTTATTTTTATGGAAATATTTTAA
Organism: Pogonus chalceus; assembly: GCA_002278615.1. Lineage (NCBI taxonomy): Eukaryota > Metazoa > Arthropoda > Insecta > Coleoptera > Carabidae > Pogonus > Pogonus chalceus. The sequence goes on along the minus strand of NEEE01005982.1, from coordinate 84,348 downwards.
TACATAAGTAAAATATAATAATAATTCTAGTTTTTATGTCTAAACAGATTATCTATATATATTAAAAAAAAAAAACAAAAAAAAAAACAGCTGATTTGTTATTTATATTTATGCCTTCTAGATTCTGTTGTTTTTAATATATTCTTGATTGATACTTAGTAACTGCTTGTACTTATTAACAAACTTTTATTGTATTTCAAAATATAATTTGGTTATGTCAATTTTTTCCTTATATAATATGTTTCAATATCATAATAATTTTAGATTTTTAGTTTAACAAATAATATACAAAAAAGTAGTTTGGTGGTTGTTTATGTCTTCTAGATTTTGTTGTTTATAATTTATTCGTTGTTGATACTTAGTAATTGCTTATTGACAAAATCCTTGTTATTTAAAATACAATCAAATGGTTTTAAAATCTTTTTGGTAATTTGTTTATCAATATTTTGGTTTTTTATTCCACTATTATCAAGTTTTTCCCTAAACAAATGAAACAGAAAAAAAAACAGTTGATTGTTGGGTCTTCATGCCTACTTGATTTTATTGTTTAAAATATATTCTTAGTTGAAACTCGGTTACTGATTATAAACAAAATTTTATTTTATTTCTAAACACAATTTGAACAAATTTAAAATTTGATTTGGTAATTTTTTTATCATAATTTTTGTTATTTTTTTCAATATTATAATTATGCTTTTAACTTAAACAAAAGTTTAAAAAAACAATTGATTGTTGGTTATTTATACCTTCTAGATTTTATTGCTTATAATATATTGTTAGTTGATGCTCAGTTATTTTATTTCTAATCACAATTTAAGAAACTTTTAAAATTAATTTGGTAACGTGTTTATTAATATTTTTATTATTTATTGTTTTTTTTACTTAAACAAATGATTATTTTATTCAAAAAAATGTATTTTATTTTAAAGTTTGATATTTTATATAAATATAAGTGTGTTTATTATTTATTTCAGAAATAGATTAAAGTATAATTTAATTAAGAAAAACAATTTGATGTATTTCACAATTAATAACATATGAAATAAAAACATATTGATGATAAATATGCTTGAAGCGATTTTCTCTAGTACGTGCATTAAACAAATGTCTTCATTTTCGCTCTCATATACACAAATATTTGCTTATATAACTATTACTATTAACATCATTTACTAAGATAACATATACTAGCTTACCATGTATATTACTTCATTAAAATCTATAAATTGCTATAATTATTTTCTCTAGAGCATAGTTTATTTCAAATCTAGTTAACCAATTGCGTAAATGCCCTTTGGAAGATTGTAATTATCTTTTTATCACCTTTGTAATATGATTGAACTGATGACTCAACGAAAATAATCGAATATTGGAGATTTTTTTCAAATTTCACGGTTTGGTTAAATTAACGCATCATGATAATATTTTGATTATATTACTATCGATTAAGGTTTCTTAATTTTTGTAATTATTAAGTATGTAATAGTGTAATTATTAATTTTCAAGCTCTACTAAGAAAAATATAAATAAAATATTCTATACTTTCGTTTTATTGACATATTTAATGTTCTCATTTGTAGATTTTGTAACTAAAAACTAATATATTATATGTGTAATAAAAAGATGTAATTTACAATTTGTCCTTAATTTGTATCATCATTATTTGTTTCCGTTTGTTTTGATATAAAAAACTGGAATATCTTGACCAATTTATTTAAGTCATTCGAAGACATATTATATTTAATTTTAAATTAAAGTATAAATATCAAAAAGCCAATAAAATATAATTATATTATTTACATCATACATTTGAAATTTTATTTAAAACTACTAATTAAATTTAGTATTTTGATTAATTTCGCAAAAGATGTTATTAAAGTAACATTACAAAATTTAAAACATTTTTAATTGTATATTTGCTAAAGCGATAAAATATATTTAATTTACTACCTTTGTTGGGGGTTATAGGTAACTTTTATTTTCAATACAAAATCTAAATTATGCAAAATAAACTTATAAGCAATTGAGTCTTTTCCAGGAATTTTTTTCACACTGAATTACAAGAATGATATGAATTATCCTACTTTAAATATTTCTGACTTCTTAAATTTGGAAGTAGCACATACAGTCTTGTCAAAGTCTATTTTTTACTTTTGTCGATATTTTATTGAGGTACAGAAGTATTACTTTTTCTTTCAACTTTTAGTCCAGTTTTGGAATATGTTCGTTTTATAAAAAAATATTTTGTGACAAATTTAATTTCTTTTATTATATTAGTCAATAATTTTCCGATGCCCAGCTATATGGTCACTATCACACTGTATATAAATACCGTAAAAAAGACCTTTGACCCAAAATTCTCTTACATTCGTGATTATTATCAAAAAGGTTAGAGCCGTTTTTGAAAAACTGTGTACATATATACAAGAATAGCTCATTTAATAATATAAGATTTATTTGAATAATCTTACAAAATTATTAATTGGTGGTACTATCGCATTTAGCTTTAATATTTGAAGATAGCTGTTATTTATTTAAATTTAAAAGTTACAATTAGAAATATTTTTATTTAAAATATTAGCAATTCGTATATTTTTATTCTCGATATGATACTGCAGATGATTATAAAAGTACCACCAGTTAGTCTTTACAACATCATATTATTTAATTTTAAAATCTTAATATAATAAATTATATTTGCAGATTTTTTTTTTCTATAAGTAAATCTAATATAAAATCATAAATAATAATTTAATTGTAAAAAAAAATATATTATTAATAAAAACTGTAATAATTTCTTATATAGATAAAATTATAAATAATTTGGTCAAAAAAGGATTTAAAAAAATAAATGAGAGAATATTAAGGAAACAAAATAAAAATTTAAACGACGATATTTTGATGTATAATGTTAAAAAACAATTGCCCATTAAAATGAGGGTAAAAAACAATTGGTAATAACTGTTTCCATAAGTACATTGGCTAATCAATCTACAGCATCGACATCCGGTGACAGTATAGTAGCAAGAAATCAAAGTAGGCGAGGGTGCAAGATGAACAAGTGAAGAACATCACAAACATTCTCGTAGATCGAGGCCAAATTCTTACATCACACACAAATGTTGTTACGATATTACAGATACTATAACAAAAGGTGTTGCGTTCCGTACTTAGTCCCCCCACTGTTTTATCCAGCAGGAGATGTGCATCTTCCTTCCCCCCACTAATAACGTTCATCAACTTTGCTTCTATATATAAATAAAATGATGCGAACTCATTTGATGTCTACTGTATATGGTTGTGCGGATTGTGTACCTGGATTTTTTTTAAATTAAAAATAGTGATTGTGAAAAATGATTGTATTTAAGGTAATTTTATAATTTTAAGTGCTTTTTGGGTGGATTCAGTGAATTTTAACGAACCAAATGGAGTTTTACTATTTATTGTGATATATTTACAAATATAGTGCTTCACAAAACATATAAGTGTATTACATGCAGCACTAACACTAACAGATTCTTTTGTTTCATTATGTAATTTTGACATACATTTATTGTTATTGTTTATTTAATTATATTAATTATAAATGCTATATAATTAACTAATTAACACTAGACGATGTAACGTTAATATTTATTTAATTTTTCAATTAAGAACTGCTGCATGTTAACACTTATTTTATAAAATTCTTTTAAACTAACTTTAAATATTATAAATAGTTTCTATATATTGAAAATAACTTTAATAACTATAAATGAAAATTACCTATAAATAAGTAAATGATTAAGTCATTCGAATATCATTTAAAAATATTTTTTAATAAATTTTAGTAACGAGTTATTTGTCATAAATAATATACCTGCCTTGAAGTTGTAAAATGAACAAGATAATGTGAAGATTATAATACTTCAATACCAAACAAGCATTATTTCTTTAATTGTAAAAGATTATAGTTTTCGATGAAATAAATTTATATATTTAAGACATAGTTCATTCAATAATTTACAATTTATCATTTAATTATTTTATAATATTGTTGAATTAAGTAATTAAATAATTTTTAAAAGTTTATTACAGGTATTAAGTAAATTTTTTAATTATAATTACTTAATTTAAAAAAAATCCACTTGTGGTATGAGGCAATATTTTATTTCTGAGTTTACCTGTTGACCTTTCATTGGTCAGTTTAAATAAATACTATTGGCATTGAAATTTTCTATTGCATTTGTTTTTATCCAATATGCATTTAACTGGCGAAGATATTTATTAAATAAATCCGTTTTCTTGGCGCCAAATAATAAATTATATAAATATGACATTTCAGTACATATTAATACCTATAAATATTGTTTATTAGACACGGAATAATAAATAAACAATTATAAAAATTTAATTTGAAATTTTTTATAATTATTACATTAATTTTCAGCAAAAAAGGCGTTCTTAAATTTACGAAATGATTCATATTTAAATTTTTGAAACATAAATGTATTGTTGTCCGTAATAAAATAAATAAATTGTATATTACCATATACTGCTACCATGTGGGCTGATAATCATATAAATAGTTAAAAAAATTAATATGTTGAAAGGAGTTTAAGAATATATTATAATATTAATCACACAAACGTATAGCATATTATTAATAATATAAAAATAAAATAATAATCGCAATTGTTTAAAAAGAAAGGATATTTTTAATTAGTTGAGAAAATTAATTTGATTATTTACAAATTTATATAGTTGTATAAAAATCATTTCCGTAAACGTTAAATTAACCAATTATTTTTATCATAAATAAATAATTTAAAATTTCATAATATTTTTATCTAATTTCCATACTTATATATTATTTAACGGCTTAAATTCAATGTATATTTAATTTTTGTTTTGATCTGTTGATAAATTATTTAGCTTTAATTAAAAAATGTTTTTGCAATTAATATTATCATAGCAGAGAAATTAAACAAATGGTTTCTTAAAAGACGTATTCAAATAATTAAGAAAATGCTTAAAACGTTAGATAATAATAATAAATCGTACATAAAAGTATTTTAATGACAAGACTATGTCATAATATAATTTTTTTTTCATTAATCAATTAAAGGAAGTTAATAGAATTCCCATTAGAAAAATATTATACATCAATTAAGAAATGAAAATAACATTACGTGTGTTATGAAGCAGAGAAATGTGAAATTTCAAATCCCATAGTTACAATTTAAAATAATGTCTAACGTCAAAATAAACATAATCTCTGATTACCTCATTATTCTGATCATCTAATCATCGTGATACATCAAGCAGTCAACCAGAGATATAAAACATTCGGAAAAAACCGTTTGTATATAGCGCATGTATGTACGTGCCTTATTATACATTGATGCGTCAGTATAGGTACAATAAATACTTTTATAGAAAGATCAGAACTATTTGAACCAGAAGCACGATCTTATAGAAAGCAGCAAAACGTACACATGTAGTTTCCTTTTGAAGTAAAGTCGTATTTCGTGATGTTCACTTCGTTTTATCTCCATCGAAACTTACGTAAATTGAGTGAATAATGACGCGAAAAAAATGCACGAACGACATCCAAATACGTTGCTTAATCACGATCTGTTTTTGGTGTAGGTCATTCTGCACTGTTTACTGATCAATTAGATAGCAAAGTTCATTTCAAAGTGTAATGCCAACCTATGTATATTGAAAGTGTATATGTTTTGTTCAAATTTTACGGAAACGACATACTCGTGAAATTCTATTACACTATTCTTTGTGATTTATTGAAACTTATTTCGATTGTAGATTATTTCATAGATAACTAAATATGGAAAAAATCTATTAATTTTTATTCGTTATTGAAATTAGATAAACGTTTTTTCGCATCATTATTTATTTGTATTTTGACTGGAGTTTTATTGCTTCCGAAAAATAATCAAAATATTTTGATATTTAGAAAGTTATTGAATAGTTTCACTAAAAAGTTAATAATTTAAACTTACATATTTATAATTTGAAAAACTGAAATTTAAGCAATTAAAATATATCAAATCTTTACTTCTCCCTTTTTTTGCTTTTTTATGACAAATTCTGATGCAATAGACTCAGCATATTAAAAAAAAAATACAGTTTTATTGAATAATGAATAATTAAAAATAATAGTTTTTGTTGCAAATTTGTAAATATTAAAAATATAGATTATGCAGGATAGTTAAATATTGCATAAAAATTATTTATTTAATCTTAAATCTATCAAAATATTTTATATATTTAATTAGTTGACATATTTATGAGCTATAAATAAATTTAAAAACTTAATTTAATATGACCATTGATTAATTAAATTTGATGAACAAAAAATACATATATTAAATAAATTATTATATTAAATAATTATTTAACAAAGAAATCGTTCATTTTTATTTTGGTATAAATAATGTTAAATTATTATTTTAATATATCGAATTAACAATTTTTTTCTTTTAACAGTTTATAAAATTGATTTCAAAAAAGTTTATATAAATATAAAATATTAAAAGAGTTTTTGATGTAAAAGATAATTTTTAGTTAGGCTAGAAGATTTCTAAAATGTTTAAAATGTTTTCAATAATTATTGTAAGGAAAATTACAAATTAGGACATGAAAATTATAGTACCTATTAAAGTATATTTCTCAATCTTGAAATAATGTGTAATGTGCGTAATGGACATTGAATTTAAAGTAATTTGGCCTCAATTTAATATTTATTTTCTTAATATGTTTATTCTTCATGTATAAAATAATCTTTCTTTATTATATATTAAAATAATTCTAGTATTTTGTATTATAAAATATTTTCTCTAATACTATTACGGAATTCATAGCATCCTTGTCTAATTTTAAATTATATAAATGTTCAGTATTATAATGCACTAGTGTTTAATAAGATATAACTATTACCTTATCATGCATAACCCCAAAATTGCAACATCTAATAGCTATCTTTAATTATTAAAATATATATCTGTCAAATTTTATTCGAAGATTTTTTTTTGTTAGATTGTAAGATTCGTTATTTGTTATTTTGGCGACGCTGTTATATTTTTTAAATTCAACTAAATTTATAGTATTAAAAAAGTATAGGTTGTCTCAAAAGAGTCAAGAATTAAACGTTCGAAAATCGTCTTTATAAAGAATTATAAGAAAGGATTTGCATATTAAACCTTACAAAATTTAGCTTGTGTAAGAATTAAAACCAACAGACCATCTTCAACGATTAAATTTTGCGATTGAAACTTCGGAAATACCCCGACCCTTTTAGGACAATTTGTATAAACTTCGCTCTCGTAGAAATCGTATCACTCGGACTGAATTATGCTTAATACAGTTTTAAATTTTTAATCTTTTTTGTTGTTCTTCTATATTGTTATTGGAAATATATAAATAGATGTTTTTACAGTCACTAAAAGAGCTACCAAAAATTATTAAAACAAATTTTTAATTTTACATAGTAAATGTTTTCGAAATATACTTTTTCTTTGAAAGCACTTTGAATACAAATTTACAGGTTGGATCATGAAATAATATTATTAAATATTTAAATTTGAATATTAAAAGTATATTACAGACATGTCATTAGATGCAACATCATATAAAAAACTAATTTAAATATAACCATTGTTTGCAAACATGATTATTTAAAATTAAATTGAATCTTACGAAAATTGCTATTAAGAAATCAAATAATTTGAGATAATTATCTAAATGGGAAATTCTTTCATTAACCCATAACAAAAGCAAGTTGACATTTTACGAATAAATTGTGATTGCTTCTATTCGCACATTTACAAAGTGTTAAGTGTTCAATAAATTTAATTGTTATTGTTATTTGTACCTTACGTAATTTGTTTCGTCTCCATTTTAATGAGTCAATAACAATCTTATTTATAGTATAAAAATACATTGTAATATAAAATAGATTATTTGTAAGAACGCACCCACGTTTATATGTACAAACATATAACGTTTGTTTGAGTGAAATGTTTTATAATAGATAGTTCATAAATCATGTTTAAACAGGTATTATTATAATAACGAAATTGACCAAAAGTGAATAGTAAGTATCGAAAAACACAGCATGTAATTACAAGTTCCCACATTAATATAAACATTAAGTCACATTAGAACACCCACGAAACAAATCTGAAACAAATAGGAATAAGAAATAATCGCGAAGGACGCGAGATTTTATTGTATTGTGTGTCTATGAAGAACAATGACCTATTTCGCGTTGTGCGCTGCTACAGAAAATGCAACAACACGAGTAGGTGGCTAACGTTAACGTTAACGTTACATTCTGATGTAATAATAAGAAGTACATCACGAAAGTAAAATGGAATTTCGAGCCCGATAAGGTACGGCACTGACGATCCTATTGTCATAAAATTTATTGTTATAATAGGAAATGACTCCCTCGCTGACCTTATGACAATCATTTTAATTATTTTATTTCACTTACTATGATCTTTCTCACCTCAATAGTAAATCTATTTTATTTCTGCTTTTTTGTCTTCTTAATGTTATTTGGAAATAATAATTCGTATGACGGAAATGATTCAAAATTGGAGAGAAAGTTTGATAATTCATATGTAATTCTATTATTTGATCCGAATATTTTGAAATTGGAAGGTATTGTGTTTCATAAATGCCTCTAGATATATTTTTGATGGATGTCTGTTGTAACTAATACAATTAAATTAATTTATTAGCAGGAAAATAACAACTTAATTGCGAACATCGCAACATGTTCATTTCGAGTATATTTAAGGAAGATATATTGGTTCTACTTTGTAGGTTAACTTTATTAGATTTATAAATGTTTTTATTTTATCCATAATTATTAACTTCTTTTACTTTCAAAGTTAGAAAGAAATTAAGCTTCTATTTTGAAAGTTATCAAAACGAATTCATTTTAAATTTATTATTATTGATAGATTACTTATTTAATACTTGATAAAACAAGTTAATATTTTTATAAACGATTTTTTATTATTAATATTAAGTGAAATAATCAAATTTTTAATAATTTCTACTATTTTTATTATTTTTTTCTAAATTTATTTAATTTTATTAAATATATATATAGCATTTTAAATATAGTAACTACTATTTTGTCTATAATAGATAGAAAATACTTAATTATTTCTAGAATTTTTATTTTTGTATAATTGAAAGTAAAATTATTGTTTACATTATTACATTATTGATATTTATAAAGTCAGTTCAAATACGCCTTATCCTATGGACATATAGGGCAATTGCTTATTACCTCTAATAATAGATAGAGGCCTATAAACCTCCAATAATCAGTTAAGGACCTGAAATTTCTATAAAGCACGGATAAAGACTTGTGCGGCAAAGCGGGTACAATAGTAAATATGTACAAAGAAGTTTTTTATTTCTTGTCCACAATATTTTGTAAATTAACAATTTGATTGCACATTGTTGGAATTAAAAAATGTTAAAATGTAATTTTCATAATAATGAAGCTCTTTATATTTGCTTAAAGCCCCTTGCAATAATAAAACTCCTTGAAATCTATTATATATAAATTTATATTTTTTAATTTATGAACTAAAATTATTTATTTAATTTCCTATTTATGAATATAATCAAATTTTTATCAAATAATTAAATATTTATTTGTAGTTAAATATAAAAAGTGTTCTAATAAATATAGTGAATTGTAACTTTAATTTGATTTTCCTTGATAAGTTATATTATAATTTTCATAGTAAAAAAAATAGTTTCAAGTATATCGGAAGCAATAAAATTTTTGTTAATTATAAATTCAATTTAAAAGATGAAATCATAAATACCTTGTATTCAAGTAAATAAGTGTGTTTAAATAATTGCCCTTAAAATAATAATAAATGTAAATAAATATGCGAAGGTTAAACATTATTGAAATATGTATGTAAAAAAGATGTAAGATATATGCATGCATTTAAAAATAAAATAGAAAAATAGTGTGAAATTGCAAATTTTTCAATGAAAATATTATAATAAATTCATGTACGTTCCACCTACAAAAGTTGAAGGTCTCAAAATTAGCGCTATTAATTTTTGTGTACAAAATAAACCGCCTTTATAACAAACACACAAGTGACTAGTCCAAGTAGAAAATTTCCGTAATTACAACGTTTAATCGGATTGAAATCAACGACACACGTTCCATTCATAGTCCAGCATGTTAACATTGCGTGAAACAGTGAAAGTACGTGTGTTCTTGACTCGTTATTGCAACCTTAACCTATACGCCACACTGCAAACTTGTTCATCACGATTATTTAAATGTAATAGTGAATCCGGGTAGGTCAGCAATTGTGATGAACTTTGAATAATGCCAACTGAACCTACATTTCAACCGTGTAACTAGTTACTTAGATGATTTTAGATTATCAGAGTAGGTGAGTAGGTGGTGGCGAAAATTCCTATCGCATTTTTCAACATTGGAAAAATCTGATAAATTATGAAAGTTATGTTTTTATTTTCATAAACAATACATTGCATTCTCAAGGGAAACATCACAACTCAATAATAAAGAATATTTTAATTATTTTAAATGTAATTAACAAAATTAATTCCATATCAATTGAAAGAAATTTTTGTGTAATTTAATATAAATTTACTTAATATCTTCTTATAGTTTTATTTATTTATTTTACTCTTTACCAAAACTTTATTAATTTTTTTTTATATATTTGTTGATTAGTTTCTATATTGCCATAAACAAAAGTTAATATTTTAGTTAAGTCTTTTTTTAACTATAAATCAATTTAAAAACTTAAATAGCTATTTGTGTATTAAGAGCACAAAGTGGGACATTGTCGATTGAGAGGTTGTTGCCGCGCGATTCTCTCGAAATCGACAATGCCCATTTGCGCTCGAAACACACACAAGATCCACTATAACAAAAAATAATAAATTTTACATAGCAGGACATTTTGTTAGGTTATGTAATGTACCGACAGAGCAATCATATGTGTGTATTGACTTGTGGAGGTAATAAACGTGTAGGTAACGTTAGCGAGCGTTTTTTTTCTATTTTGTCACTCTAGAGCGGCAAAGTAACATTTTGCGTTGACAAAAGAGAGCGCAAAATACTTACTTTGTATAGCGACTGTAGAAAAATAATTTTATTTATTTCTTTAATTATTTGCTGAAGTTTTATACTAAATTTTTTTGATATATTTATTTATTTTTTTTAAGATTTGAGAAAATTTATGACTGTAAATTTTTAAGATGAAAAATCTCATTGATAAAGAATGTAGATAAAAGGAAAATTGTCTATTTGTTATTATTATTTATCAGTGCTTTTTTAGACTAAAAAATGTTTATAACCAAAAGAAAAAACTATTTTTTTCATTTAAAAAAACTCTTTTTAACAGAAACTATTAGTTATTTGTATTTAAAAATGTATCTATTTTTAATAAAAGATGATAATTTTTTTATTCAGGACTGTGTTATTCTATAAAAGTATAATTAAAGAAAGAAAAAAGTAAATAATTTTAGAATAAATGTTTTTAGAACTAACAAATATGGATTTGACTTAGTTTTTTTCTGATTCTAAGCATTATATCAAGTTAAAATTTCATCACATAATTGTTTTGGCTCTTAAAAGGAAATAATGTTTTTTATTTCTAAAAATGTCTTACCCAATTATAAAATTTTCTTCGATTATGTAAACTTTTATTGAAGTTTTATTCAATCTATATTGTTATTGACATAATTTTGATTGTAAATATGAAAATATTACTGCATGTATCTTTTATTTGTTTAAAAATGATTGTCGTTTGTAATATATAAAATTGGGAAAGAATTCTGTTAACATTATTATATTTAAAAGAACAATATATTGATGAAATTTCATAATATTAACACAAATCAATTCATTTCATGTCAAATACTTAAAAAAAATAATAGAATCTAGAAGAGATTTAAATGATACGTGAAGAAACAAAAGTTATTCTATTATTTCAGTAACATTTAAATATATATTGTGATGATTGTAGTAGATTTATAATTAAATTTTTTTAAGAAATGATAAATGACAACTTGACAGTAATTTAGTAAAGAGAGAAATCAGCAAATTTCAAAGGAAATTGTTTCATAATATAATATTTACTGAAGGTTATTATTAAAATGTGTGCTAATGACTTTTTACTTTTGTTTCTAACAGTTTTGCACGAAACTGTGAGTTTATATACTTAATTTTAATAATATTCTAATTGTTGTTTATAACAATGATTAAATACTTATATAATAAGGTGTATTAATGCATGAACATAATAGATTCAAAGAAATAATGAATAATTTAGTTAATTTTACTACAAATTGTATTGTATTTTACATTGTCACAACTGTCTATAAAATAAACTCAATAAATTGTATTAAATCTTTTACGGAAAATAATAGTTTATATAACAAAAATTATGTGCTAAAATTATTTAAATAAATTGACATTAAAGTTAAGATTAATTAATAGGTAGAAAAATGAAGGATAAATAATTTATATAAAATCAATATTCTGTATAAAATCATATTGGATACAAGCTATAAATTATTTTTGATAGTGCATTATCGAATTAATTAAAAAATGCAATAATGTATAACCTTGCCTAAAACATTCCGAGATTTTAAATGCATGGTTATAACCTTTGAAATATACCGGGTCTTTACTTTTTCTTATTATATAGGTAAGTAATCGTAAAATTTTCATTACGCCATAAACTTTTCCCTATTAATGTTACGAAAACTATTTAAATACAGACATAAATTGTGTATCTTATGAGATTATTTTTGATGATATGGAATCTGTCACAAGCTACAAGAAAAATAAATTTTCATCTTTAAGCAATTTACAGAGTGCCATATAAAATAAAACAAATAACTTTAATTTAAGTGACATTGTCTCAGTTTTTGTATTTATAAATTGTTCTCTAATCTTGCCTTTATATTTAATAATTAATTAAATAGAATATCGATAAAATCATTAATTTTGTTTGTTTGTTCGTATAAAAATTAATTATAATTTTGAAGCTACACTTAACAATTAATATTTATATGGGTCTGCAAATTTCTCATACCAAATTTATTTTATTTCGAAGTAATTCTCCAATTATTTACATTAAAATAACAATTAAAAGAATCCAAAGTTTTAAAAGTTATTTGTTTTATTTTGCATGGCACTCGGTAAACAGTTTAAAATTCGAAATTTTATTTTTCCGCATACTTGATATGTAATAGATCATTTACTTGCCTAATTTTAGGTCAGTAATAATATGTCAAATTGACAGCCGGGATGTAATAACAGCTATGGGTTTTAACGGTGCAAGCTTACGACCTGACATCTATCAA
>NEEE01005982.1:43554-70371 GCA_002278615.1 Pogonus chalceus | reverse complement strand
CATTTTTCTTTTTATTTTTATCAAAATATATGCATAAATTCACTGTCATGTTTTTGCAAATATAATTTATAAGTTTGACAACAATAAATATTCACAAACAGTTTGAAAATCTACTGAGAATAGAAACGTAAAACGCGGGAAATTCAAAATTATTTTCAGAATTAAGTTACGACATACTTTACATTATACACATATGTCAGACAGACATTCAAAATATAAAAGTGACAGTAATGTATGTCGAAACTAAAACATCTGCTTTTATTGCGCAACTCCGACTTTTTGTGAACTATACTATATATATATATATATGTTATGCATTATAAAATTAATTTCTTTTTTAATAAAAACAATATTTTTGAGGATACGGAAAACTATCTTGCGCCCTACGGGAATTAAATAGCATATTACATCCCTTTATCTTCCCTTAAGACGCAATATAATATTTTCTGTATCTCGAGATAGGGTCCTTATATATCATTTAAAAAGGACTCATTGGATGCACATTTTAATTCTTAACAACTTTTATACCTAAATATTTTTTCTAACATTAATAGGCGAAAATGTATGGCTTAATGAAAATTTTATCATTGAATTTCCTTAATAACAAAAATAGTGGACACCCAGTATAAATATTTAAACATTTTTCTAGAAAACGAATGATTTATAAGATACAAATATATAATGACATTTTTATCATTTTTCGATAAATACTTTAATTTATTCGATCGTTCTTATTAAATGTCAATGTAAAATGATAAAGATATAAAAATGTACTACAACAACACTATTAATTTAAAATAAGTTTTTGTAAGGTTAATATTCAAATTATTATTATTTATTCTATGACCTAAAATGAAACATATTTATTATCTTCAATTAAGTATTTTTAAGAAAATTGTCAAGAGATTCTTTGTGAATAAGGAAACTCGTAAGTAAAAAATCGAAAGTGCTCTAAGATTAAAGATAGTTGTTAAGAAGGTTAGTAGGTTTACGTGGACATTTGCTGTACTGTAATAAAATATAATTGTATATAATCATTACTTAGATACGTATCATTTTGAGATTCGTATCATCTTATTTTTGTAAAATACGATAATGATTGTACTTATTTTGAGGTTAAATATTCATATTATATAAAATATCATGTTTTTGATATTTATTTATAAAAATGTAGATCTAAGTCTAGATTGGCGCTAATACAGCAAATATTTCAGTAATTTTGTAAGTTTTTATATTCTTGTTTCAATAAAAATGACATAAAAAATAAACAAATCTAATATTCCTTAATTGAAAAACTAGTTACTAGTTCCAGATCCTAAAAAATTTTAATCTATTAACGTAATTATACATTTTTTAAACACACTGTAATTATTTCTATAAATATTATAAACTAAACATAAAAAAAAAGTAAAGGAAACACTTAACTAACGAAAAATATGACATTTAACGTTTACAAGTATGACTGTAAAAAAAAAAAGATCTAAAAACGTATTGGTTATGTAATATTATATTTGTATATGTATATATAAAAGTTGCGTGCGTGAACTCTTCCTTCTTAAGACGGTAATGATCCATTGCTCAAGGCCAAAAGATTGCGCCAATATAACGGAAAAGAGTTATAAAATTTATTCTATTTATGCCTAGTTTAAATTGATGAATCAGTTTATAATGCAATGTTTCAAATATTATTAGAATTCTTTATTTGAATATTACATCATTTATATTTATATATTTATTAATAATTTGTCTATTTATATAATGTCAACATGCAATTAATAGTGTTTTTAATTTATTAGTTATTTATTTTAATTGTCAGAAACTATAAATATAAATAACTGTTAATTCGTATATTAAGATAATTGCTTAAAAAATAATTTTACTTAAAAATCAAGTCTTTTTGAAATTTTGTTTTATTTTTGTTTTTCTTCATGTAAGTTGTCAAAATATAAAAAATGAAACAATAAACAATTTTTATTAAAACTTAACAATGTATAAATGTCACTATTATTATTTTATACTTTTTAATAAAATACAAATTATAGATTCCAGATATAAATATAAATACATAACCTTGTTATTAACCATAAAATAGCAAAGCGTTTTAATAAAACAATAATTATCTTTAACAAATTTACAATATATCAAATATAATTTATTGATTGTATAAATATGATTGTTTGATCATATGAAAATATTTATTGTAGTGATTATAATTTTCACACACGTAATAACTAAATAGAATTTATGGTTATAATAATAATTTTGCCAAAATATTTATCGTACAGTTAAGTGATAAAAATCATACGTTGTAAAATATTTTATTGAATCGTGTAAGCAATTATTTTTAATTGATTTTATAAGCGAACAATATAAATTAACATTCAGAAGCACTTACAATGACAAAAAAGATAAACTTTTATAGATAATAATGTAATAAATTCTTTTACTTTTAACATTTAATAGTTTAAATAGGATGTAGCTCTATGGATATTTTGTTGGCTTTAATTAGCATTTTGTTTGCGAAAGAATTTCAATTGTTTTTTAGATTTGAAATGATAAAGATATGCTTAAGAGTATGGAACCGTATTTGCATGTGGTTTCAACATTATTTGCATTTTTATTAGTTAGGCAGAAAATGTTTTGTATTGTGTGAAGCAATGAGGGACAAAATTTTATTTAATTTAAACATGAATTTTACTTTTAAAATAATTAAAACTCATACGAATAATGTTAAAGCATGATTATTCAATAGTTTTCTTTTTTCTTTCAAGTGAACCATTAAATAAAAATTGTTTTCCTTAAAATCTTAGCAATTAGCTTAATATTTAAGTATCTCTTAAAATATTTAGTTATATTATATTTTAAAAAGGAAACTATTTAGTTATGGACTTATATAATAGGAAACATTAAATATTATTTATGTTTTACCTTTATATTATTTTATTATTCAAACTAATTATGATTAATTACATTTAAATAAGTTTTATTGGATTCATTTTTTTTAATACATTGATAACTTAAGTTATATTTTACTAATGATGCTTGCACTTAAGATAACATATCGTTTACATAGAAATTAGGTAATAAATCTTAAGATACAACATGGCTTAAGAGAAATATCCATTTAATAATGAATTAAATTTTCAGTTGTATAAATTATATAATTTATAACTATTTAATAATTATACGAGTAATAGGTACACTGTTAAAAATTTCCATGGCTATTTAAAAAAATGTATTGGAAGTTGATAGGCAAAACATTTAATCAGAATTCAAATAGAGTATAGTAATTATTTATAACTTTTTTTTCGTATTTGTTCGATAATATTACAACATAATTATAGTAATATTACTAAACATTTTAAAAGAGTTAGTGTAACAATTTCACAGAGCAAAGTATTCTAAATTTACAAAGTATTTTAGGTTCTATTAGTTAATTACTTTCAAATATTTTTTAATTATTTTTTAATTTACAATTAATTCTTTATAATATAAATTTCAATATTAATTAGTGATTTTACAAAAAATTATATCAAATTGAACTATAATGTTTGTAAATCTGAGAAGCTTTTTATGGGATATCGATCAATGTATCAGTGGAATTACAATGCTTGTACCGTTTTTATATAAAGATTGTAAAATCAAAACTCATCGTAATAGGTTTCCTCACATGTATTGAAAAATTTCATAAATTGCATTTTAATTTCATATTAATATACACTAATTTGTAATTTAACTCATCTTCTGTTTTGTGAAATAATTGTAATTCTTCAAAAAATTGTAACAGTGTATAACTATTTAAATAATTACACCTATTTTTAGGTATATGTACAATTGATTAATATATTTTTTAAATAAATTTCAGATAGCATTAACGCTATGCGCAGCAATTCCTTACGTATATTCGGATGTGGGTCCTGGACAAAACGCGTACCTTCCGCCAGATAAGGGTTACAATTATCCAAAACCTCCAAAACCGTTCCCATCGCCATCTCCCCGACCAGTGCCAAGTTATTCACCACCACCATCAGTTCGACCACCATCACCTCCACCACCTTACGGTCCACCAACTCAACCACCATACCGTCCACCAAGTATAACACCAACCCCAGGAACTAGACCACCTCCTTACAGACCACCAACACAACCTCCGTACAGGCCATCTCCAACTCAACCTCCTTACAGACCATCCCCAACTCAGCCACCATACAGACCATCTCCAACTCAACCACCTTACAGACCAATACCTACACAGCCACCTTATAGGCCTACTGAAAAGCCTGGTCCTAAATATGATGGAGCTGGTTCATCCGGTGTAAGTTAAACCATATAAATTTAATTTTATATTAAAATGAAAAAAATATTTTTCAATTGTTGAAGAAACCATTTTAAGTTTAGTAGGCCAAGATAAAAAAATACAAGGTAACGCATTCCCGTGCTTTATTTTGATTATCTTTTGCGCATCTCTTGTGACGTCATCCTTCGCCGTATAGTATATTTTTAAATGGAAAAATATTTATTTCAAGATGCAAATAACAAATTTTCTTAGAGCAGAGTGAGGATGGTAAATCATATCAAGATAAATAATTTTATTTTAAAATTATTGTCGATAAAAAAAAATATAATTATGCTATATATTAGTTTCTGCAAATCTAGTGATTTATTTAAATTATTTAAAATATTACATNGCTCCTGTTCTTTTTTTTTAAATTTTGTTACAATCTTAAACACAAAATATTTATTATTTCAATTTTTTCTGCCCGTAATTTTAATTTAATTTTATATTTATGAAAAAACAATAAATTAAAATATCATAGATTCATTTAAATTGTATTTTTCTTGCTTTTTCCGCAAATTCATTAATTGAATCATTAAAAAAATAACAGATGAAATTTTTTTGAGAGACCTTTCTAACCTTCCCCTCCTTCGATCTGGACCCAGGACAGTGCGCCTATTGACCCTGCATAGCTACGGCCCTGTATATATGTTTTCTATTTATCTTGATTAAGACTACAGAATTGAGGGACTGCACTTTTAAAAAAGGGTAGTCGTATATAAGATAATTTCGAAGCAGCTGATTTGCTAGTATGTCAAGTTTAGATCTGTCTCTCTCTGTTAGTACGTGATCGTTGCTTGTCATTGGAACTTAACTGTTATGTTTATATGATACTGAAAGTAGGAGTTTCTTATTTGCGCAGGAAAATCTCATATTGGTCGAAATTTTATACACATCTGACATGTTCAACCCATTCCAGGTTGTATCAAAAAAGTTTCACTTTAGAATACATTTGCTATTTATTTGATATGGATATAGGAATTTAAAATGATATTTTAAAAACTGAATAATCGTATAAATTATGATAATTTATAATGATTTGTATATATTGATTACATTATTTCGTGCAGATAATAAATCACATATTAACATAATTGAAAGTACTTATTACAAATTTCAATTATAAATTTAATATATACTGTTTAAATGCATCATTTCCATAATTTAAATTTCAAATATCATTGATTATTATATTTATTATAAACTTTATGATACTATAAAAATTTGTTTATTACAAAATGATTTTCGTATAAAATTAAAAATTTTCAGCAAGGTGTTCAACATCCTCATGATCATCATCATCACCACGAACCAGGAATGCCATTCGATTTTGCGTACTCTGTAAATGATGCTGAACATGGTAATGATTATTCTCATAATGCAGTCAGTGATGGAGATGTAACAAGAGGTGAATACCGTATACAGTTACCGGACGGTAGAACACAAATTGTTAAATATACAGCTGATTGGAAAAATGGATTTAATGCTCAGGTATTTTTTTATTTTAAATTGAAAATAAGAAAAGTTATAAATAAAAATAAAATATTTTCATAAACTACTTAACCTAAAACTCAATATTATAATTTATTTATTTGTAAAGAATGTGATTACTGATACATTATTATACTTTTGAAAAAATCTTATAATTACATGCATAGTAATTTTACCCAATAAGTTCTGTAATATCGGAGCAAAGTATTGTAAATTTATAAAGCATTTGAGGTTCTATTAATTTAATTACTTTCAAATAGTTTTGTAACTAATTAAAAAATGTTCAAATTTACAATGAATTTATTGTAGGTAATATGGTAATATAAGTTAAATATTAATTCGTAATTTTTCAAAAAATTTTAGCAAATTAAATTATCATTTATGTTTGTAAATCTGAGAAGATTTTTATGGGATATCAATCAGTTTCAGTGAAATCACAATGCGTGTTCCGTTTTTACATGTATTGAAAAATTACTTAAATTGTATTTTAATTTCGTATTAATATTAGCTAATTTGTAATTTTACTCATCTTTTCTTTTGAGAAAAATTTGTATTATTGAGTTAAAAAAATATTTTTTAAACTTATAAATATTAATAGATCGACAAACAGTGAAGTATATTGATAAATAAAAAAGGAATTCAATTACTAATTACTAATCTTTATTATTATTTTAATAAACTATTATATAATTTAAAGTACACTGAAAAAGAAAAATATTGTAACTACTTATTACATAATAATAATTATGTAATATATTATAGGTAAGCTTCGAAGGACAACCGACATATCCTCAATTCCAAGGATCAGGATCAAGTCCTCAAGGACAAGGAGGTTACAGATATTAGACGACATTTAATATAAAATCTTGCCGATTAATAATTTTAAACTGCCCGAAATAAGTGTTCCGTTATGCTAAAAAATATTTTAACAAATTATAAAGACATATGTCACTGCCAATAACTATATACCTACAAACACTTTCTATTAAAATATATAATTTATTTGTTGCCTACACAGCATAACAGGTAGAAATACTGAGTTGCCTACAAGCAGATGTGAACATGTACAATATTTCAAATGTTATTAATTTATATGTACTTACATCGAATTTAAATATAATGTTCAAAAGCGTTACAATTTTATAATTAATTGATTTATGATAGGATTGTATTATTATACAATTATTATAATTCTTGTAGCTCATGTTAAATATTAAGATATAATATAAATATTTTATTAAACTTTGTTAAATTTCTTTTAAAATCAAGAAAATTTAGTTCTAATTTATATTTAGTATTAATATACCAGTATTCAAGATTTTTTATATTTTATTCTTGTGATTTTATAAAAAAGAATTTTGTATTATATTTTGTAATAAGGTAATAAAGAGATAAAATTTATATTTTTTAAACAAATATTTATTAACGTTTTATATATTTTTTGTTAAAAATCCTTCTTACTTTATTTGATTAATTAGTTTTTTATTATTTTAAATCATTACGAATTTCTATAATTGTTGTTAATGTCCTTTAAGCGGCTGGTAGTAGGATTGGGCCTAGAATTTATATCAAATTTACAGTTACATATTGAAAGTGACATTGATAGCTCGCTTCAAATTCTGAATTCAACTAATTCAAAGTCTTTTAAATTAAAATTATAGGAAGTGATGTTTTAGAAAATGGAATAAGGTTTTCGTAAATTGTAGACTTGCTTCAATAATTTTATATTCTTATTATAACAAAAATACTCAAATAATTGTATTTATTTATAGTAATCTATAATTTAACAAGTTTAAACTTGATGTCTAATTATTTCTGGACTGTATTGATATGAAATTTTTAAAGTTTATTTTAATATAGTATACATGATGATATTAATAGCAATAATTAGAAGAAAAAGAACTAACATTTTAAAGATCTTTCCAAAATTATCTTTTAGGCTAAAAATGCATTGAATAGATTGGAGATAAAAATTAGGAATTGGGAACAATGAATTTTAATTATTTTATTTATTTAAATTTGGTTTATTTCTACGGGTGTCAGACTTTGAATTCCTTGAAATAAGCTCAAGATAAATAATAGACAATACCTTTAAAAATAGCTTAAACTATTAAAGCTAACTGTAAATTATTTTCAATCAGAAATGCGTTCAAAATTAACAGTCACGTTAGCTTCGAAATCTGAAAATATTTATTATAGTACCACCAGCTACCATTTTTGTAATTTAAAAACATGAGTCAGGTTATGTATGAATTTAATCAGACAAGAATATAAAATAAAATCTCCAATGATTTATATTTCTAATTTATTTTAATTTCGTAAAGATATTTCCTTAATTACCTTTTATTAATCTCTGCTCATTTAGATTAAAAACATTCTTATTATAATAATATTTGATTGATTATAACTTATTATTTAAAATTACGATTTCTCTTGACTGTATATAGGTTAAATATGTTAAGTAATAAATGAAAAATGTAATTACTATAACAAATATTTTGAAAAATATTTATAATAAATTATAACATTTTACAGTAGAAAAGATATTTATTTATAAATGATTGAATATTACATAAACATATATATGTTCTCAAGGAACAGATATAAATAAGAATCTATGTAAACAATAAGTAAATTATGAGTTATAGTTTTATTTATAAAATTTACTAAAAAATGTAATAAAACTATTAAATAAGTCATGAAAACTATAATTTTATAAGTAATAGTGTTTACATTATTATGTAATCTGCATAAAGTTCATGAGATGTACTTTCACTGAATATATATCTGTTATATCGTGCGAAAATCTAAAGCAGAATAAAGCCTTGTTCATTATAATAAATTAATTGTAGTGCAGTACACTATGTAACATAATAATTTACGAAATACAGTATTCAAAATCTTACTTAATGTGACATGATGACAATTGTTAAGTATGTGTAGTTTAAGAACACTTACTTACATGTGATCCTTCTTCATTTAATTACAATTTTACCTTGGCAGGTTTTCTTTTGTTACGCTTTGTATTATTATTTTTAATAACTATAGAACTTTATATTATTATTACAGTAACTTTTTTTTGTCTTTTCATTCTCTTAAAATATACTTACAACATTACTTTCTATAATTTTGATTTGAAAGTCCTTGAAACAGTTTAGTTCAAAATTTAAAGCAAGCTGTTCAAATCACAGTCTTTAAGTAATTGTAAGTTTTGAATTGAATTCTATCGTACTACCAGCTGTTTAGAGGTCATTCGAAACAATTTTAGGGCTTCGTACACTTTGTGTATAACTTTTATGATATTTTTTTAAAAATAAATAAAGTATTAAGGTTATTAAATTTATGTTAAATTGCATACTGTATCTTTTTTTTTTTTTCATATTAAAATATGAACAGTTAGAGAACTTTTATTAAGTGAATGTATATATTATCGATACACATATATAATAAAATTAAAAGTAAAATAAAATTGTTGTTAAGTTTAAAATAAATTGCTTTTGTCAGTAATATTCAGTTTTTTTCAATTAATTAAATTAATTAATATGATGAAAAACCTGTTATTTTACGATTGATTGATATGTTGCAAATAAACAACCTAAAGTATTAACATGAAATGAAATTTTCGTTAATTATATTGATCACGAATTTCTAATAAAGTGTTAATGTATTAAAATATACAAATTATTTATTTTTAATTATATTTCAATTTGATATTGTAATTAATTTTAAATATATTTAATTTTAGNTTATTATATTTAAATGATAACTCTGTATTCTAAGATTTTTTATCTTCTACTTAAATAGAGAAAGGTAAACAGAGTTAACAGTATTCATTAAGTTATTTTAAAATTGATAATACTATATATTGTATTGTAAAAGGTAGTTATTCATTACAGCCTTGTGTAAAAGTATCTTTTTACATAGTATCTATAAAGTAAAACAGAACAGTGTATTTTAAAATAACTTAAGTACTTACAATTAAATATAATCAGCGCTCTAGATGCTGTATCACGGGTTAATAATTTATTTATTTTTATAGAATTATTAAATTAAAAATTTTAAGATATATCTTCAAATTAATTATCTTAGGGGTGACCCCACCCTGAATGTTTCAAAGAATTGATTTTTTTTTACATAAATCTACTCCTTATACTGTCAAGAATGTTCCTCTAAAAAGGTTCATTGATATTCGAAGTCATTGCAAAGGTTCAAGAAGAACTCTGGAGGCCGTACAATATGTTAACTATAGTAACGAAAACTTTAAGCGCGTTTTTCTTAAAACCACATTTGTCAAACTGGGTGACATTTTTTCTCGGGAACTATTTAATGAAATCACTCTTATCTTTATCGGAAATGTGTACAATTGTTTTGCTATCGTGAAACATGGGATTTTTTGATATTTTAATTCGATTTTTTATAAACAAATTTATAGCATTTTTTTCACCAAAAATAAATCTTTTTTTCGAACTGCCGCTATTTTTGCAATTTTTTAAATTTTGAAAAAACCTATGTTTCACGATAGCCAATTTTATATAGTTTAAAGAAACCTAAACGATTTTTTTCTACTTTGTTTAAGGACTGATCGTGACAGGCACCCATGGAGGTGTCTGATGCCAAAGGTTACCACGGCTCCAAATATTAATATTTTAACTTCAACAAAAATTCTAATAATAATTAAAATACGTGCAACAATATAGTAAAACTTTAAATGATTCAATTGTTATTTAACACTGAAAAAATTTCTGAATATCGCAGTTTTTTAGAGCTGTCAAGGTGGGGTCCCCCCTTAAATAGTTACAATTAAATATAACCAGTGCTCTAGATAGTTCATTGCACTATTCTTAAATATTAAATTTATTTGTTTATAATCATAAATAGATAAACAAAAGGTGTTTATCATAACTTAAAATTCATCTAATTTTTTAAATTCAAAGTATATGAACTGTAAAAAAAAACGAGAATATATTCGTTAAAAATAATAGATTTCATTATTATATTACGAAACCATAAAGTATTAAAATAATTTGAGAAATTAATCTTATCTTCTGTAATTATTGCGATAAAGAACAATCTTAAAACGATCTCAGTATTTTTATTATGTTTATATAAAGCAAATTATATCTTAAAATGAATTTATAAATTCCTATAAATTTTTCTTTAAAAAAATATCTCTAATCATTTATAATTGATTGTATACGTATATTTTATAGCAGAATAAATTAAAATAATTAAAAATTTACTTCAACTTATTTTTTCTACGGTCGCTATACAAAGTAGGTATTTGCGCTCTCTTTTGTCAACGCAAAATATTACTTTNAGAGCGGCAAAGTAGAAAAAACGCTCGCTGACGTCACCTACACGTATATTACNATGCCGCGCTCCTAAGTCGCGCGGCAACAATCTCTCAATCGACAATGTCCCACTTTGCGCTCTTAATACACAAATAACTATTATGAACAAATTTCAGAACATTTGTATATTTCGTTATTAAAAATTAAATCAATAAATAAAAACGACTGATTAGGAGTGAATAAGTATAAAATATTAATATATTATTTACATATTTATTAAGAAAATTATAAATACATTATAAACTTATATAATAAATAAATGAGAAAAAAACATCATAATAGTATCTTCATACAACACACAAGAAACTTGAAAATAAATTAAAAATAGTGCGTTTGTACAAATAATTGCAGAATAATGTAAACGCAACTATAATTGAAAATGAAGTAATAATGGCTAGATAAATTTAAGAAATTAACCTATTATGGTGCACCGTACGCGTTGCTGGGCCTAGACCTACTCCCGAAATTTCCATTGTTTGCATAACTATCATAATTGTCGGTGTGAGAAAACTGATTACCGTTATTATTATAATTGTAGCCACCATTGGTGTTATATGGAGTACTTGGTCCTGAAAAATCTTTTATTGTTACCGAACTACTAGCGGAATTTGTATTGTATCCTTGGTTGCCTTGATTGAAAGGAGCACCGTATTGGTTATTTAATTGATTTCCACCGCTAAATCCTGGTGCACCGTATTGGTTAGATGGGTTTTGATAATTATTTCCAGCGTACTGGTCAGGGTATTGAGCTGTTCCTTCATAACGGACATCAGCGTGGAAGCCACTTTGCCAATCGGCGTAATATGTTACAATTTGTGTACGACCATCTGGTAATTGTACTCGGTATTCTCCGGTTACTTGGTTACCGTCACTTGTTTCACGACGCTTATAATCATTTCCCGAATAATCATCCTTAACTGCGTATCCGAATTCATATGATTTTGGCTGGAAAATAATTTATTAAGGTATTAAATCATTATTATTAAATATTATCTATATCTTTGTCACCGGATTTACATTTAATTAAATAGTTCCGCACGTGATAATAAAATATTTAATTATAAATAAATGTACAGCTTAATGAATCATTAAAAATAAATTATTATTTTTTTCTTCGATTTTATATTTAATATAAAATATATATTTAGACTGTTTTTATGTTATAATTGGTGATGCCTGCTTTGTAAACAAAATGTGCACTTTGTATTATATAAAAAAGATTAAAAATTAAATTTTTATCACTATTAATCAATAATTAATTATATGATTTGTTTATGAAATTTGCAATTCTTAATGTTATATTTTTCAAATGATTTTCTGTTTAATTTACATTTATTAAGGAAATATATTATTTGTTATTTATTGCAATAATAGTATAATATTATTTAATTTATAAAGTTTTAGTGGTTGGCATTTGATAAAACTTTATGAAGTAAATAATATAAATTAAACATTATTTTATTATTTTTACGTTCGTTTTGACCTCTCGCTCATTATCAGGAAAAATATTATTTAATTTATGAACAAAGAATTCAATAATTATTAATTGTTAATTAATTTTTTATGAAAATCATTAAATTAAAAAGCATTTTGTGTAAAGATTATATGCATTATTCTAAAATTTAATTATTATTTGCTTAATGATGAAGATGTTAATTATAATAATTACGAAATTCTGCTTTCCTAAACTTATTTCTGTATTTGGGGAAAAATTTGTGCGCTTTCATTTTCATGAATACAATTTTTTGTAAAATATATATTGAATTTTAGGATGATAATTACCTCACTGTGATCAGGATCTTGTCCTTCATGATGATTATGCTGATTGTAATTATTTGAACCAGCTAATTGATTTACATAGCTATTTAGTGGTACACCGTAGCTAGTAGCTGGTGGTTCACAATTACATAAGCTTACCACAAGCGCGATGATTGATACCTAAATAAGAAATTTATCTTTAATATATAAATACTTTTATATTTAAATTTTTTTATAAAATGGTTAGCAGATATTTTTAAGGGTGTAATTTTATGAAACAAAAAATGTAGATATACTTTTAAGAAAAACTAATGAATTAAATTTAAATTCACAAAATTATAGTCGCACTTTTACGAAAATTGATTAATCCTAAATTGGAATAGGTATAATCCAAAATTAGAGCACTTTGCCACTTTAAAACAATACACACCTTAACCCAAAACATTGCACTTTAAAAATTCGAAAAAACACTCAAAAATAAAATCAAAACACGTCTTAATTCCTCGTGTGTAGGTGAAGATGTTATAATAACAAGCAATGCGCAGATTCTGAGATCACAAAAAATTAATTTAGTTTATATAGTACACGCAAACGATTGCAAAATCCATTGTTTTTGGTATAACTAGAGTAAAAGTCCTCGGGGCTCACGCGTCTACGTTGGCTGTGGAAATCTTCGTGAGAATTCGACTAAATTCGCAACAATGGATTAAATAATATATTAAAATTTATATTATTCTGATTGAATCCGATTTGTTAACTGGTTACTTCCTAATATTGTGATGTTACGTTATTATATATTCGAAAAAAAAAATACAAAAGCAAGGTCTTACAATTATAATCATAATAGGATTATTTATTTAAATTATTCTATTCTTTAAAGAAAAATTATTATATTACTAAATATGAACTAATTTTAATACTATAATATACGTCAAGGACTTGTCTAAAGTTAATAGTTAAGGTTTAAGCAATAGCACGATAATTTTCGATATTAGTTTAAAATTATGAAATAAATTTATAATTTAATTTAAAGATTTCAATACACTTTGAAGAATAATAATAGTCCATATAAAAATAGTTTTTCGGGTTAAGGCATATAAAAATGCCAAATAAATCTTATAATACAATGTGTCTTAAAAGGGTCGGGGTATTTCTGAAGTTTGGAAACCTCTCCAACATTTCAATCGTAAAATTTAATCATTGAAGATGGTCTGTTGATTCTAATTCTTGCACAAGCTGAAATTTGAAAGGTTTAATATGCAAATTTTTTCTTATAATTCTTTGTAAAGACGATTTTTGAATGTATAATTCTTGACTCTTTTGGGACATTCTATATAAACTTAATAAAAACATTTTTATTAAATTTATTTAGATAAGTTACATTTTTCAAAAACTTTATTTGTTTAAATAAACAGTGAACATTGTATATTTTAGGCATTTTCATCAATTTGTAATTGCTTACAATTATTCATTTCAAAGTTTTTTTTTTATTTTAAATATTGTCACGAAATTTAATATAAATAAATAAATATTCTATAGTAAGCCAATGGATATGTTATTCATTAGTTATAATTAAATTAAATTTTAATTATTGATTTTGTAACGCCAAATTTATTATTCTTTTTCAATTTGTTAGTGTCATCAGTTGTGTATTGGTGTCGAACGAGTGACAACGTGCGTATAGATATAATAAAAAAACTAAAACAAATTTATATTTTGTGGTTCTGTGTTGTGAAAAGGATTTGCATTCTGCGGTTACTGGTAAGCAACAAAGTGATTTAATAATTCTTTTATTTAATTTAAACATCAGTCCCTCAATACTTAGTAAAGATATTTAATTATATATTATTCTATGAAGTTTATTGTATTTTGAATATTTTTTATATTTGTTTTAATTTATATTGAACGTCAGAAGCAAATCATACAAGGTTAAAAGCAATCATTAATATTATATAATCATTATAATTATTCCAAATGTATTGTTTCAAATTAAAATATAAAAATATGTTTGTCTGGAATCGTTAATAATTATCATTAAACACAATGTAAAATTATTCATAGAATACAAAATCATTCATAAATATTAAACAAATTGTTTAATTACGATATTTTAAAACTAGTTAATTAATTGACAGGAAATATTAATTTAACAATAAAATAGCGTGTGTAAATTATGAAATTTAAAAGTAAAAACGAATTCTCATCTTTTATTTTTATATAAATCATAAAGATGTTTGTTCCAAATGTTTATTTAAGCAGCTTTTACCATATAAGATTGGTAAGAAATTGTGATTTATATTTTATTTAAATATATAAAAACACGTTCTGACAGGATATTATTACATGTCTAAATATTATAACATTATTTTAAGAAAAATCGAAATGTTTTTTTTTTTTTTTTTTTTAAACACGGTAGTGTAATTTCGTTTATTTGACATTTAAGCATAACGAAAACTGTAACGGGTAAGAAAATATAGTATATGTACAGTTATGTTACATTCTTTGTTATTTTCACCAAAGAATAATACTATAGTGTTTCATATTGTTATTGAAAACAATATTTATTATAATTTCATCATGTTTCACCGAGACTCTATCGAAAATATTACATATATTTATAATGTGTTAATTCGATTACTATCTTAATACGAAAATTATAATAATTATTCCGAAACCCATTTTCTTTATATCACTTATGGAAGTTTCACTTCCAACGTGAGCTACGACCATTCACTTCAGTTAAATAGTTATTGTTTTCTAAAAATGTACAGTTATTATATGCCATTAATTTGAAATATTATAATTTTGAAAATTAGGCGCGTTTAAATATAAAATAACCAACAAATTACATATTTATACATAAATATAAATATATTTCAAACTTCAAAAATCTTTCAGTTTCCAATAAATATATCAGTGTACATACGTTTATGTATATTTATAATATGGGGAACATATAATTTTTTTGATATAGCCATTTTACTTTCAGTAATTGCTGCCGCAGTTGAAAGCTATATTCCCATAAAAAGTATCTAGTATACATAAATCCTTTCTAACTTCCTACTTATTAAATTAAACTCCGTATATACACATGTACATGCATGCCACCAAATGATGGACCATACAATTAGAATGCAACGTTTTTAGCGATTATTTGCAATAACTTATACTTACTATATAAGTGATATTTTTCTACTATTACCTTTAGAAATTCTGTTTATTTTATTTTATCAAATGGAAAATTTTAAAAGTATATAAATTTTAATGACCAATGAATCTGTATAAATAATTAAAGAAACATTAATATTTTTTCAAATTTCGTTAAAAATATTATTTTAACCCTAAATTATGCACTCAGTTCAATTATACCAAGTCAATAGCAGGTATATTTGATAGTGCCTGAGTATTAAAAAGATATATCTTAAGTGTTGACTTAAATTTAAGAAAAACGGTGGATGTTATTAAATTTTATTCACCCTGACATTATTTTAAATATATTGCTTATATATTAAACATGGTACAAGATTATAATTTTATTTCTCTAATACTATTACACAATTTATACCATTCTTGTATCATTTTCAAAATTGTGTGAAATAATTTTTTACTAGTGA
Source organism: Pogonus chalceus (assembly GCA_002278615.1). NCBI lineage: Eukaryota > Metazoa > Arthropoda > Insecta > Coleoptera > Carabidae > Pogonus > Pogonus chalceus. Next base: position 53,821 of record NEEE01005982.1, on the reverse strand, counting down.
TGGAATAGCTACACGTGGCAGCATCTAGTAGCTGTTAAAAATTATTGCAAAACACAATAATAATAAATAATTTTAATTCCTTTTAAATATTTTACTAGTTTAGTGCAAATATAAAAATTGTGTATTTTGGAATAATATTCAATTAAAAACTAATATATCCAATTAAAAATTGGATGTTTGGAACGGCTATTCCGTCCAACACTCGAGCTGAATTTGACTAATTCCAAACTTGTTACAGAATTTATTATTTTTATTCAAAGTAATTTCTTTAAACGAATTCGAATTTCTTCTTGGAATAATTAATTCTCTAATCAGAATTATCAACAAAAACATTAATAGTGAAACTATATCATGAAAGTATCTGTATTAAAGCGCGTATAAATTAACATCAATTTAATTAATTTATCCAAATAAAAATGGCTTGTATACCACGGCCAAGATATTCTTAACCTAGTTTCCGACATAATTGTTCCTTAGCAACTTATTACGTATTTCATTTAAAATTAAGAGTGAAAATATTTTATTCCCACATAAATGATGTTTTGAAATAGGTTTATTCATGCACAGAAAAGAATACATTTAATAAAAAATTTAATTTGTTAACTAAATTTTTTATTCACCGTGTACTTAACTTATAGTGAAAATACACACTGCATCATTATGCAAGTATGTATGTGATTTAGTTAGTTGCTTTAGTATAATTGATCGTTTAATTAGTCATTATGTTAAATATTATTGTTGTTCACCATTTTATTAATTACAATTATTATTTAAATTATTTTCGGAGAAGCTTTGAATATATAAATAATATTGTTTTTAGTTTATTCAAATTGTTTATTGTTAGGTTTATTTATATTTATATATTTTATTCTTATAATTGAGATTTTCATAATTTAAATGTCGATTCCAATGCTTGTTAAGTAAGTATTTTATTAGAGTGCACAGCATGCGATCGAATCAAAAACCTAAGGCCTCAAATGAAAAAGGTAATTCAATGTAGCTTATATATTAATATTAATATTTTTTCAAAGTTATTTGTAAATTCTAATTAAATTTGAATAGAAATTCGGTTGTTACGATATATGTATGTATATCTCTTTTTGGCAACATTTTTTTATTCATTTTTCCGTACTTTTTTATCTTATTCTTTATCTCCCATGGTTTTTAGCATTATTTTTATTACCAACTAATGGAATTTGGTCAATTCTTATTGTATTGGCGTATATAATATTTTTAAACTTTTTAAATACAATTTATTCGCACTAGATACTATTTTTTTCAATCTGTTAACTATAATTTGATAATTATAATTCAAATTCAAATTTATATGAATGTTTAAAAAATATTTATTTAAAAAAATGAATGCATAGGAAAAATATACCAAAATACTAATAAATAAATAAATTTTTTGATTTAAATATATTTAAAAAGATATGCCTAGGTTTTTAAATACACAATGTATTTTTGAATGAATTGATCAATCAATAATTAAAACATAACTTTTCATCTTAACATTGTACTACATATATTTTTAGCTTTTTATTTCAATTCTTTTATATTTACATAGAAAATAACATTCGGTTAAATTTCACAAATAGTAAATTTTACTACAATCGTTTCGATCTTGCGATCATAATCAGATAAAAATAATTTATATTACTTATTGTTAGTTATAATACGTTTCACCAAGTGCCAACCACGAAATCAATTCATTATATTTCATATAATTTTTTGTTTCATTTTACAAAGCCTACGTTAGATATAATACAACTTTTTGCTATACCTGAATTTATGTTGCGGTTTCAAATTCATCACTTAGGTAATAGCAAACAAAAAAAACTTCTTAGTAAAAGTTGTTCTGCAAAGAATAGTTGTTCCTATTTAAAGGATATTTTAAATATTAAAAAAATAAATGTTAAGTTATAAATTTTAGAGTAGAAAGAATAAACATGGTACATATATCTCATAATATTAAACAAGCAATGTATATATAAACTGGGTTTCTCAAAAACTCTAATTATTTTAATAAAAATCTTGGACTAGGGGTACTTTTGGTCAAAAAATTGATCTGTCTGGATCTTATTTTCGTGCATTATGGTTTTAATTCAAGTTTTTTCAATACATGAGTACAAAAATATCACTCTTAACAATAATANTAAATAATTAATTAATTCTTTTAAATTTTTCGTATAAAAATTATTGTACATACTTCTTGCGTGAACCAGTCGTTCCCGCACTTGGTATGTGAATAATTATAATAGTAAGGTTCGGAAACTGACTGAGGAGTTGAAAGAAATAGTAACATTCGTTCAAATCAATAAAGTTGATGAAAAATATTTACATTGATATAATTGGTAAACTTCATGATGAGTACAAAACGTACTTTGACAAGCCTGTATGTGTTCTGTTTCAAAATTAAGAAGCCAAACATTTTAAAAGTAATCTTACCACATGAGAATTTATATTATTCTCGTAATAGAAACAAATTTTAAAAGAAGATTGAATTGTCCATAAGTTTATTTAACATAATTAAAATTTTGTATTAAAAATATATTAACTATAATTTCGAGCAAATTGCTTTTTAGACTCTCCGTGCAATTTTAAGAATTTAAATCATTTAGAAATGTTAAAAAAATAAATCAAATTTAATATTTTTATCAATATAACTATTTACAATAAATTCATGACTGTTCAATTTAAAAAAAAAATACATATCAGTTTCATGCCCGAAGAAAAACAAATAAGTATAACACGTATGATACGTAATAGTAGGTATTCATAATGACAAAAAAAAATGTTATGAAAGGTATTCATTCTTTCATTCACCTAAAAGTTTTAGGAAAGTAAAAATGGGTATATTTTATTTCCTATATTGCATAAGTGAATGCATTTTGTACCTTTCCAAATTTGCAAGGTACTAATTAAGTTGCTTTGAATTCAAAGTTTAATTAGTACTTGTAAAATTGTCACTTCTTTCAAAATGGCATAACAATAGCCTGCAATTCCCTGTTGATGCTAATTGTATAATTGCATACTTTTCTGCCTACTACCTATATAATGAAATGCATTAAATACTAACTGCACTATTATTTGAAAATATTACACAATTCTTTTACGTTTTTATTTTATATTAGTTTTCTTTTTTTTTAGTAAACTAATAATAAGTATAGTATAATATAACAATGCAGCAACAATTACTGATATGTTCACAATGTTTTGAAATGCAATATAATTTTTAAATTGTTAATTAATGTCGAAATTGCGAATTAAACATTAAATAGGTGGGAATGCACCTGTGGACGAGTTACCATCATGTTATGTAACTATTTAATTTATTTGGTTGAATTGTTTTATTATTCAAAATACAATACACTTGTTCTTGTTTAGTTTTATAATTTCTGAGATTCAGGTAATGTTGAGACATTTGATGTTTTTTAGTTTTATTGCGTTTTTATGTTTAATAAAAAAATATATAATTAGGTGTTAAATTATTTCCATTTTTGAAATCTATTGTTTAATATATTTTTACACTTGATTTTATAAGATAATTTTTATAATTTGATTGCTATATGTTGTTAATTATATCGCAATAAGTATCAACATATATTTATAGTTAATTTTAGTTTATTGCACAAAGACGTACTTCTATTAACTATAATTTATTTTGTGGAATTGATATAATTTAAATAATTCTCATTTAGTTATTTAGAAACTTGAATTTTTTCATTTCATGTTAGTTGGATTATTTTTACTTTTTATTATTGTTTCTTAAATTACTGAATTAGACTGGTTCTTTAATTTAAGCATTTCTATTTTTTCTTCAAGTTTTGACAGGATAGTCGTCGCCATGAAACAATCTAATCTATTGTGTAACCATTGTACGTTTACATGCAACCCTGGTTGATACATATACGAACGCTTTGTAGAGATGTAATAAATAATTTTTCGAATAAAGTTAGGACGTACTTCATATTATTAAGAAATATGTCAACTAAGTGTTAAGAAGGTAAAAAAGATAATAAAGTATATCTAATTAAAATATCTGCTTATTATTACGTAATTACATTGATTCGTGGCGACGACTATATCTTTATTTTTATAACATATAGTGTTTTTATTCAATAGTTTTCTATTGATCTTTTAAACTCTATTTAAACAATTTTCATTCTCGTGAAATATATGAAATACTGTTATATTACTTTCTTCTTAATTTGTATTTTAATATTAATTTCAATTGACGTAGCATAAATTAAACATTTTCTTCAGAACTTGAAGAAGCGCTTTGTAAAACATTGTGCAAAGAATAAGGGAAAATATAAATTCATTCGCCTTTTAAAGCCAAATTGTTATTAGTTTCCAGCACTTAGTTAAATTCACAAAATATTTTATTGGTTTAACTGCTAATGTCGTTTTTTGAAGATGATTTTGAAGCTAGGATGGGAATAAACATCAATTAATATTTTGCAAAACTAACAAGAGTATTTTACATTATTGTATAAACATATTTCACTAATAGTTTGTTGCGAAACAACGCTAATTTTGAATTCGATTCGATATATGAGAGTTGCATTGGTAAATATATTAAAAAAATCCTTTTTTGAACTTAAATGAAAGCATATTTACTGTTAGCTGTTAATGTGTTAATAATCTAATTATAGTTTACTGTAAATTATAATCGTAGTTAACAATCAGAAGCATTTATTTGTTCGTACAAGTGTTTAAAGTAAATGAGTAGCATGACTAGGTATTTGTAGTTAGTTTCGTATCTACTCTACATTTCTATTTTATTCACAAATACACAAAAATGTAGTTGCATTCCAATGCAAACAGAAAGCGATTAAATAAACAAGTGAACTCGATTTCCCGCTGAAACAAAACACGCAACGTTGACAAAAAACAATTGGTAAAAGAAGAAAAGCGTTAGTGATAATTATGATCAATCATCGTGTTTCAAGGTCGCTCAAGGACAAAACTGTCAATATTTTGGGAACGACAAACATATGATTCGCCCTCGGGAATTTTAAAAGTGAAAATACATCAAGAAAAGAAAACAAAATAAAATTGAACCAGTTATAAAAGTAATTTCGTTAAAGTTTTCACTGATCGGTCAAAAGTGTGTCACCCATGCTATGCGTATAAGATCTAGAAGAAGGCAGGCCTTTCTATTAAAGTTTACGGTGACCGTCTTCGGCTTGTATCCTCTTAAATGTGTTACACATACATACAACTAACTGCAAGCGTTAAGCATAGCCCAGCAACGCCAACGAGCGCTTAGAATAGTTCGATTCAAACAAAATTAATAATACGTTTAGTTGATTTAATCTAATTGTTGTTAGTCCACGAGAAATTTATCTACTGGCATTGCAAATAGACAATAATATTTGAATTTAGATCGCACTTGTATTTATTATACCGGATGTTTGTGTATCGAATTACTAGCCCCTCTTACAGATTATCTGCACATTCTTTATTTTTTAATTTATTATTATTCTTGCAAAAATAAATATTCTCTTCATGATTTGATTAATTTTTAAGTAGAGTATAAAAATCGATATTATGAAAAATTAATGTATTATAATTATTTTTGTTCTTAATGCGCCGTTAGTTTTGCAAACAAACAAATATTTTTTATTATAAATTTAATTGTTTAAGAATGTTGAAATAAATGCGTTCTTTTTAATTGTTGACAAAACTTTAATTTCGTATTTTAAGGTTTGCAGTAATGTCAATTTGACAGTTTGTCAAGAGAAATCCAAAAAACTGATGATGAAAACTTATTGCAATATTGTTTTAAAAGAAAAAAGTAAATCTTGGCACTATTAATAAAATAAATAATTAATTTAGAATATCGTCTAGTTCTCCTTTCTCTTATGTTTGTATGTACATACATATATGTATAGTAATATGTACATGGTATCTAAAGATCTATTGATGTAACTTTCCCATATATCTTACGTTGTCCATCCGACGTGGACCAGATCTGTGGGTGGAAATGAAACGCCTTTCTGTAGTCGGTATCGGTACCGTTGTACATAGAATGAAAACTAATGAGCTAAATAATTAGTGAATAAATATTCACAAAGAACTCTTGTTTGTTACCTCTGCAATATGTTAACGATATGCATCGTTGATTTCTACATCATTACATTTAAAATAAAGTCATTGTACATATGATGAGCCAAGTGTTGAGATATGTAACTTAATTACTAACAAAAGGATTGTTCATTTTTACGAGTCGTTTTATAATATTTTGGGAAATTAAATAGTATACATAACTTTTTATTTTTAAATATCTATTCTTTTCTTTAAATTTAAATGTAAATACAAATTATTCATTTAAATTTATATTCAATATAAAATATAATATATTTGAAAATAAAAGAATTATATTAATTATTGAGATTGAATTGCATGTTTAGAATTAAGATAAAAAAAGAAAAGTTGTAGATAAATAACAACTTACGTACAAAAATACGTGATGCCTAAATAATGTCATAATGGAAAAATATCACGATATAAATTTTGTAAAAATAGAATATAATCGTTCGTAAAATAAATAATGCTTCAAAAATGCATAAAGCTATTGAAATGTATTGAGAAAAAAGTACGGATTTAGATAAATTTGATTCTTTGTTTAAAAAAATCTTAAAATTATAATTTTAATAATTCTGTATTTAATAGAAAAGAGTTATCAATTGTAATTTAAAATTAACATATTTGGTTTTCATAAAAAGATTATAACTAAATATCTTAGAAATAATGCTCTTATAATACGTGAAGCTACTGAAATGTATATAGAAAGAAAAATAAATTTATATAAATATGAGTATATTCTGCAATAAGTTTGAGATGAAGCGTAATTCAGCAGAATAGGCATTTCAAACATGTTGCAGATTTTACTTTTTCTAATACTATAAATTTAATTAAATTTGAAAATACGTACCCGAGTCGAAAAATTTGCCTTCATTTCAACCGAAATCTGAACTTATCAAATAAAATTTTCAACCTCTTTCAACCTCCTTGCTGCATTTATTTCCCTTTCTGCAGGTAGGAGGTTCAATTGAGGTTGAAATATAACCTCAATTGAACATCTTTAACTTCAAGCTCGAGATGCTTTTGAGGTTGAAATGAGGTTATTTCAATCTCACTTCATAAACCTCTATCACGATTATTAAATGACCTTTAGTTGGTCCTTCATTTTAATTCATTTTGCGAATTGCGTCAAGATGATGATAGGTCCTTTATGGGCATATGTACGAGTATGCTATGTCTTTGAAAACTTGAATGGACTTTTTTTGAAATCTATACACGGAACATGGCATATTGATTTTCAAATAGTTTTTCATTGTTATTGTTATTATTATTACTATTATTTTAGGAATTATTTTAGTGAGGTTGTGTAGGTTTATTTGAGGTTGAAAACGATTATAGCGGTTGTATGTAGTATTTGAAGTTGAAATACGGGTGAAATTCTCGACTCGGAATTTGCTTAAAAAAAAAAGAGATTAAAATGATAAGGTTATGGATGTTCAGTTGAGGTTCTATAAAGTTATTGAGGTTGAAATTAGGTTGAATTTTTGACTCAGGCAAGTTGTACAGGTTCATTAGAGGTTCAAACGCTGTTAAGGTGGTTCAGTTAATGTTGTGTGAAGTTCTTGAGATTGAAATGAGGGCAGATTTTTCGACTCGGGTAACCAAAATCAAAATTTCTGAAAATTTAGTAAAGTTTCACAGATATTGTAATAATAATATTTTAATATAAACATAGCTATTAAATGTTGTTATTTATGCGTTAGAAGGTAATATAAATTTCATATTAACTTATTAAACACTAGTGCATAATAATACTAAACAGATGCGCAGAATATATTCATCCTATGATTGAAAATTATACGATGGTATAAATTCTGTATTAGTATTTAAAAAAAAAAAAAAATAGTTTATATAAGTTTAAGAAACATATTTAAACTTGTAGAAAAATTATTTTCCAAGTGTACCCTTTAGTATTTTTAATTAAATTATGTAAATATTTAAAAAATAAATATTCATAAACATTTTAATCATATTCCAATTTTTTTTTAACATGTAATAGTTAATAAAATATTTTTAAACATTTTAATGAATTTTAAAAATTTTTATTTTACACCACTAGGTATTATTTGATTAATACAAAATTGTAATAATTAACTAAAATATTCAACTTTGACATCGAATAAATAAGTGTTATAGTTCTTGTAGTAACAGATTGAAATTTAATATTATTTGATGTTTAAATGACATTTTAAATACATAGAAAATAGTTTAGTTTATGTTATTTATCTTCATCTACGTCAATAAAACAATCTGCATAAATTTAAATAAAATAATTAGTAAAAGTAAATTATTATAACTATAAACAATATATTTATAGGTTGTTTTGCAGGAAATAGATGACACTTTTTATAAAATCATTTCCTCTATAAATTTCAAAGTAAACAGTTGCATATAATTTAAAATATTTAAAATATTTCTAACCTAACAATACTGAAATTTACTTTCTCTGAAAAATTTCAATAATTAAGAAATATTTTGATAAAGTTATTAATGTTCCACGAATTAAAAATATTAATTAACATACAGTAAATGTCAAGTTTATAGCATTGACAATGATAAGAAAGTTATACGGATGTCCGTCAAGAAATCTTACTTTTGTTCGAATTGTACAATTAAAATATATTCACGTATCAATGGTCACAGTTTTTGTTGAAACAATTTTCATGCTCTATTAAATAATTTCATAATAAGATTGATTTATCCATGACTTATTTTTGATTTGTAAGAATCTTTTTTTATTGATCTACTCACCTTTAAGGTCAAATTGACATATCATCAACTCTTCAATCTTGCAAAAGTTATATGAAAGTAAAATTATTTTGATTTATAGGTAGTTTTACAGCATGCTTCGATAATTATAATACGAAACGAAATAAATTGGATTATTCTTTTGTTTTTTGTTCATTACAATTGAATATTGTAACAATCATGTTCAGAGATATGTAATAAGATAATATAAAATGACTTAGTTATTTTATTATATTCATTTAAAGGAAGTTAAATTTAAAGTAATTGAAATGATCTGTTAACATTTCAATAAATAAAAATTTTATAAATGAAAAGGTTAGGAATTATATAAGTAAACTTTGTTATTATTAATAACATTTAACATTTGTTTATTTAAATATATAATAGCAATTTGTATTTACTACTATTTTACTACATAAGATTATAATATGTTATAAAATATATTGAAATAGGAAATTGGTTATTTAAACTTATTATTTCTTGTGTAGATATATATTTTGATTATTTTATGCATAGGTTAATAAAAATTATTCCTAATTTGAACTATTAGTTTTACCTTTAGAGGTCGCGTGTGATCGATTCAATGCGGACCTGGCTTCGAAAACAAATTTATTTCTTGATGCAAAAGTAATATTTGTTTAACTAGATTGTTTTATTATACAAAAATATTGCGTCTTTGTTCAACTGAACCTAAAATGAAGAGGTTAATACAGACAAATGACGAAACTGCTGTATTTATTACTTGATCTTACCAAACTTTGAAATTATAATATTAATTATTTAATATCAAATAAGATAAAAAAATACACTTGGTCCTCTTAAAAAAAAAAAAAATGAAACAGAACTGAGTGTTTTTTTTTTAATATAATTTGATATTAAAGTATTTCAACGAGACAAAATCTATATTTTATTAATTTTTTAAACTAATAAGTATAATTTTGTTGACAAATAGATTAATAATTTAAAAATAATGTATTGAGGTATAAGAAATAAGGAATTTATTTATTAATTGGTGTTTTAAATTTCTAAAATATTTAATAGGTCTTAAAAGCTACTCGCGACTGCTGCCGTTTCAATTGACTGTGTACTTGCCTAAAGGTTAATACATCTGTAATGTAATAAGAAACATAAATGTCTAGAAGACAAATAAAGTAAATACAATAATTTTAATACAATATAGAAAAACAACAAAGCATTTATCCATAACAACATCGGTATTGTTTTCTATTAATATTTTGATTAAAATAGTTATTTACATACCAAGTGCGGGAACGTCTGGTTCCCGGATGAGTTTAGATTATTTTTGTACTCATGCATTGAAATGTGTTGATTTGCGTTACCTAAGCAACATCCGAAACTTCTATTTCCCGCATTGTAACCAGATTAGCGTGCGGAAAAGTTCGAAAAAAGCACTCTTATTTCTAAA
>NEEE01005982.1:26660-38756 GCA_002278615.1 Pogonus chalceus | reverse complement strand
AATATTATAAATAATTATTTATTTAGTATGTATTACTTCTAATTTTGTCATATTCTAAGAAACACCTTTATTAATTTCGGAAATTTCTAATACAATTATATTTAATCCCTTATTCATAATACAAAATACATTTACATTAATAAATATTTATGTATTTGTTTAATTAACATCTATATTCTCCTACTCTTTTTTCACTTTGGCTTGAAAATGTTATGAAAGACAAAATTATTATACATTGTATTTTACAGATGGTCACCAGATTTCACTAACCGTATTGTTACCTAAAGCAGACCCTTCTTTTAATAGAAAAAATGCTTGTTGGAGTGGCAACGATTTTGTTTCTAAAAATTTTATGAACAAAATGCAACGAGACCAGAAACGAGACTCTCGAATCTCGCCATATGTGGTCTCGGTATCGCCTAAAATATTTTCAAAACTATCTCGGCTCGTTTCGTGTGAAGCCCTAGAAATAAACATTTTTACTTATAATTTGTATATACAGAAAAATTTAATATTTTAAACAAAATAGTTTTAGAAATTTTGTTTGAAAATGTAATTCTTTAATTAAAATTTTCTGTACGAGATCCATAGATCAAGTAAAAACTCTAATATAAATAATTGTATAGTCATTTGTAAATATATGAATATAGAAAATAAAGTAGGCTGTTATATATTCCTGAATAATATCGAAATGAAAAATAAATCATTTCATCCGTCAGAACAAATTAAAACAAAATTAGATTTCCATAATTATTTGGAATTCTAAATATATTTTGGCTTTATATACCTATATTGGATAAATAAGACAGTAATCACGTGTATATGTTTATTGAATGAACGTAAATATAATTATAGCAAAAATAGCAAATTATAGCTTCTATAATTAAAAGATCTTTAAAATCTATAAATAAATAGTTAATGTTTGAATCCATTCACTTTTACATCTATATAACTTACTATTACACTCATAAAACATAAAAATATTTAGCAATATAATCTGCTATAACAACAGTAAAAAGAAATTGTAATAATAAACGTTCTACATTTAAGTGGAATGCTTTAAATAAATTTGTGAAGTCATGGTAAATTTGAAAAAGTAATTTCTTCTAGACCCGAAGGTATACCGGTCTGTATGATATACTTTATAAATTCTTAGCTTGAATGCTTGTAGAATTTGTACTAGTGAAACCATGGACTTTCTTGAAAGCCGTGTATATAAATAAATTATATTTATATTGATGGAAATCAATGTTTTAGGTTGGGCTAGGTCACTATAACTCTTTAACAAAACAAAACAAACTATTTCATAATCATAATAAAATTAGGTTAACAAGCAAATAATATCTAATTATTAATTACTATAATTATCATATTATTGAAATTTTATTTATGATACATTGTATGCTCAATAATAATTACAATACTTCTTGATATAGTTATTTGTGTATTAAGAGCGCAAAGTGGGACATTGTCGATTGAGAGATTGTTGCCGCGCGACTTAGGAGCGCGGCATTTTCTCGAAATCGACAATGTCCATTTGCGCTCGAAATACACACAAGATTTTTTCTACAGTCGCCACAAACTTTAAGAGATATTTGAAATTTGTTTTTGGTGTTACTGTGACGTCACACTATTGCTATCTTTGCACACTATAGAGTGTGGTGCGGAGTGAGATAGGAATATTAGTTTCGCCGTGACATCATATTGATATTATATATCAATTGTAGTTAAACTGAACACAATTGATTTTTTAATATCTTTTTTTTTTTTTATAAATTAAACGAACTTTATTTTAAAATAATAAAAAAAATCATTTGTCGTTATTTTCTATTCTTACTGAGCTATTCAATCTAATCTAAGCATTTTTAATTTCGTTTTTGTAAATGAATGCCCTATTTTATTTCTATACTCCTTAGCAGGGCATATTTTGTTTGGTTATGTAATATACTAACAGAGCAATTATATGTCAGATTGACTTGTGAAGGTAATAAATGTGTAGGTAACGACAGTGGTATTAATTTTTGACTAAACATTTCCATTAAGAATGTAAACAAGTAACATTTTATAAAAATTTGGACAGCGAGCGTTTTTTCTACTTTGTCGCTCTAGAGCGGCAAAGTACCATTTTGCGCACACAAAAGAGGGCGCAAAACGCCTACTTTGTATAGCGACTGTACAAAAAATACATTTTCTATGCTTCAACTCATCTTATTTATTTTATCTATTGATTGTATTATGTAACAAACAAATGAAATCAAACCTGTTACATGCAGTAACATGCAATATTTAATTGTATGCATTAGTCTATTATTTTTATTAAACAAGGTGTTTATATAGTACGTAACCAGACATGTTTTTTATTATTATTATATTATTAAGCAAATAACATTAAATATAAAGTAAAACTATTTCAACAGATATTTTTAAAAAACTTTGAGAGTATAAATGGATACAATATTATTATTATATGATTAATTTGATGTTTTTTGTTATTATTTTTATTTTATGTAGAGCACAATCAGAATTTAATTATATTATATTTTATTTTGATAATTTATTTTTATTTGTTGATCTCGACTATTAGATTATTTTGATTTTATTTCAAAATAGCAATTAAATTATGAGCTCAATATTTTTTTAAATATTTTATGATAATTTTTAGTAGCTACACTCTTATTTAAAATAAAAAAATAAAACATTTTTAATTGATATAATATGGAACAGATTTACACAAAATATGAGTTAATTAATGAAAAATTGAATTTATAAATTTTAAATTAAATAAAATCGTTTTCTTTAATCAGAAAATTTGATTTATAATATACTTTTTTGCTAATTATTAATAATTTATAAATTCTTGAAATAACTAATTACAAATTACTATTTTATTTTACTACAAATTTCATGTAACAAACAATTTAATTAATATTTCCTTCATAAATTAACTAAAATTAAACCTTTTTCATGCTTGTGATTTTAGTGTTATTTGGCATCATTAATTAGCTTTTAAATTTACCATAATAAAAATAAATAATATTAATTTTGTAACTTTTATTTCCAATAATTACAAATTGCATTATTCTTATAAAATTGTAAAAAAAAATTCACTAAAAAATATTATTTATAACATATTTATTGAAAACAATGACACAAAAATTTAATTTTTGTTACTTGTTTATTTAAATTGGACTGGAAAGGGTAAAATAATAAATAAATTTTGAATTTAAAAAGTTGCTATTAATCTTTTATTTGAAAAGTTTTTACATCTTTTCAAAGAAGTTTTATGAATTAATCTTATACATATGTATGCTTGTTTTTCTATCAATAAGAAATTGTATGACAGAACTAATAATAACAAATGAAATATATTTATTTAATGGTATTTAAGGATAGTCTTTGTGTAGGTCGTAATTTTAATTATTTCAGTATATATTGAATATTTATTTTTCAAAAAAAGAAATCACATATATTATCGTTGGAGATTTACATTCACTTTAAGTTAATTTAAAGTTAAAAAAAAAATACATTTATTATTCTGACTTAAGTTGATAATATTTTTAAAAGCAATGTGAATATTTAGTTGGTTAAATCTTAATATGAATATAATTTAAGTTTCGTTTAGTTGAAATTTGTAATGTTACAAATTTGACAAATAAGCTGTCACGTTTTACGGACGCGCCTCAGTAGTAAATACTCCAAGTGAAAACAAAATTCGATCGTATATCCGTCCACTCATTTGTTCTAATATAAAAATGAAATGAAAATTTCCTCCGCCCAAGATTGGTGCACGAGATGCGTTGACCACGATCGTCTGATTTTTATTTATACCTTTCACTTGCAAACAATAAGACCAATTATGGTATTACTGTATCTTGTCAGAGTAGGTGCAGGTACATGCGTATAAAAATACAGGTATTCATTTGTAATGTCGACTTTTGAAACAGCGAATTTTGTATTTAATAATAATATTTAGTTTAAAATTTAATTAATTTCATTACTTTATAATTTTAAGATTTAGTATCTTTTAACTTCAAACGTGCACGAAGTCATTTGAAAAGGAAGCGGTCGCGCGTTGCTTTTAAGGACCTATTGGATATTTTAAAGATTTAGAAAACCAATTAATTAAAAAATTATTTATTTCTTATACCTAGACAAATTATTTTTAGATAAAAAACTATTTGTTGACAAAATTGTACTAGTAATTCTAAAATATAATCAAAATTATAAATTCGAAGTTTAGCAAGATCAAATAATAAGAAATACAGCAGTTTTGTCATTTATCTGTACTTATCACTTCACTTTAGGATTAATTATACATAGACATATTATTTTTAGAGATACAAATCTTATTTATACATAAAATAAAATCAAAATTATAAAACCAAAACATTTGGTGAAATTAAGAAAATAGTTTTTTCGACGACAAGCGTGTGTTCATTCAACATCTATGCACTAGGGATGTAACGGACGTGGTTTTATCGGAGTCGGAGGCGGTGTCACAGATGGTGGCAGAAGAGATATGATTTAAGGGTAAATAAAAACAATATTCAGTTAAACTCTTTAATTTTAATTAGAAAATAATAAATCTACACAGGCGATGAAAATCAAAATTAATATATTTTCAATAACAGTTTGCAAATTAAATCAAATGAATTGACTCTAAAGGTGGAATATCATATTTAATAAACAATAGCTTCGCAGCTTTGTATTCGTTTAATTTATTTCTTAAAGTGTCATAGATTAGACCTCCGATTAAAACTTCCGATTTAAAAGTGTTGGAGCCGAAGTCGAAACCGGAGATATAATAACAATCGGATGTACCGACATATCGGAATCGGAATCGAAGCTCCGTAACATCTCTACTATGTACCTCGCACCTGAAAAAAAAGCTATCTATGCGCTTAAGGATGCACTTGAAAGGGTCAAATATAGTTATTAGTGTGCAAAATGAATGATCTTATGACTAAAAATATGTTATAAGACCGCTTGAAGGGTTAATAGCGCTCTTTAAAAAAATTAAATAGTGAAGATGATACTGGTTCAGATCTATAAACCGATATTTTGCAATATTGTAATTTACAAATTATATTATTAAAATTAATTATTTGTTCAAACTTATTTAAAAAATTATTATAGATTTTCATTGCAAATATAATATGAAAAAATTTCTTTCAAATCAATTCTAAAAAAATATATTTTTTATTTTAAATCTTATAAAATTTTGTTCCTATTGCAAACATTTTTATAGGATTTATTTTGAAGCAGAATATTTTTCACTATCCAAAAATGGATTTAAGCCTATTTCAGAAATTTTTGCCTTTATTTCAAATTATTGTTTTTAATAAATTATATTATTTTATTTTGTCATCATAAAAATTTTCATGTTTTATTTTAAAACAGAATGTTTTGTACTGTTCAAGAATATATATATTTTTTTGTAATCACACTTTCTTATTTTCATTTTTAAATTTTTATAGGATTAATTTTGAAGTAGTTTATTTTTTTATTAAAAAATGCATTTAAAATTATTAAAAAAATCTATGCATTTATTTCATAATATTGTTTTTTATAAATTATATTGTTTTAGTTTCTTATTCCAAAAATTTTCATGTTTCACTTCAAAATAGAATATTATTTACGGTTCAAAAATATATTTAATTTACTTTATTTAACAATGCATTTTAAGATATTTTTACAAATTGAATATTTTGGAAATTTTAGTTTAAATTAAAGAATTATAAATCACAGGTGTATGCAGATATAATTTTTTAAACTATAATATTAATAAGTATTATTTATATAAAGAAACGCAATAAATATAAACAGTTTTATGAGTTAAAGAGAAATTTTAAAATACTGGGTAGTTTTTAATTACAATATAAATGAATATTAGAATATAAATTAACTTTCTGATAGATACCAAAGAAAATAATTCGCTTATTTAAAATTCGATATAATATAAAAGAATTGCATGGCACATAAATAAGTTGTTATTAAGCTAATGTTACCACATTGCCGTAAAATTTGCTGACGACAAACTGAATTGTTTCATATTTGAAATGCATTCATTGTATTGTTGCTGTAATATGCTTCGTTGACCAAGAAAGTGTTTATGGACATGCAGTTCTGTTCTTTTTTTTTAATTTGTTACATATTTCATTTGGAACATTGATGATAATTAACGTAAAGTGCAAGAATAAAAATGCATGAGGAGATTCAATCTAATAGTGTTATTGTTTTCATACGTGAATTATTAAATTGTCTTGTTTATTTTATCGTAGACAATCAACTTTTCAAATTGAATGAATGATTAATTTGATACTGGCACAAGTGAGAATGAGATTTCAATTCTTATTGAATTCTGAGGTCAATGAATTTTCAACACTGGAGTTAAAATTTCACTCTAATTTTTAACGTAATTACATATGACTTGTTTTTTCAACTTTTTTTGGTTATTCGAAAATAATTTTAATGATTTTTCTAGTTTTTTATAACAAAGCAATTTTATAAATTTATTATCATCTTGTAATTATTAGGAGTGTTTAGATAATTATATATTTTTTTTAAATTACACTTTTTGTTTTGGTTATAATGGAACATTAATATTTAAAATTCGAGTTTCTGCATTACACACATTGTTTAAAAAATTCAGGTTTTTGTGCATTTTATCTTTAACTTTCAGTTATTTTAAAAGTGTAGTTTAAATAAAATCAGAAATATTTTAATCGATAAATAATTGTTTTGGGTTTGTGTTTTATCAAAATGCAAAAAGTAATAAATTAGAATTTTGTTATTTAAATGTTAGGTTATGTAAACTAAAAATATGGAAAGAAAGAATAATTTTAAACTTTAAAATGTAATTTGAATTAATCTCTTGAATGACATAAGCGGTTGAATCAAAATTTGAATATATCTTACATTTTGTCTATTTGTTTTTAACAATTTCTTTGATAATATAGCAAAATAAAGAGAAAATTAACCTCTATTTTGGCATCTGTCGAAATAAGCTTTGTTACAAATATAATTTAAAAAAATGAGATATAAATTTTAATGTTATTTTTCAAAATAAGAGGGTTTCTACTGTTAACAACAAAAATCAGAAGAACAAATGAAATATTTTATTTTTATTAAAAGTAAGCTTTCAGTTTAATTTATGCAAACATATTTGAATTTTTTTTTTTTTTTTCACACAAAATATATTTTTTTTTTATCATCATTTTAGTTTATCAAATACATATTATTGAGTAATGTAATTTAAACAAATATAAAATATGAAATGAAATATAATTATTTTATGTTTTTGGTTATTTAAATGAAAAACAAATAATATAATTAATAAAAAGGTGGGAGCTGTTTAAAAATATATGAGAGTAGATTATTAAGATTTTTAAAATTAATTAAGAAATGTTTTAAATATAGATCATATTTCATTCAAAATTATTTTTAAATAAAGTAATATGTCGTTTATAAAATGATTTTATTTTACTGTTTTCAACCAAAATACATACCTTAAAAAATCTTCAAGCGGTTGCGTGAAGTTTGGTCATAAAATCGTTCATTCAAATTACATGTATTTCCCATCTCTAGAAGCCTGTTGTAAGTTCATTCTGCGCACAAGTAACTATATTCCACCCTTATCAGCGAGTCCTGAGCCGCAGGGGTAGATTCTGTTTCAGACGCGACGTTGGCGTCGAGTAGATATAATATGCGCGCTTGCCGTTGAAAAAACTTACTTTTTGATATCAGCAAACTTTTAGATTATACAATTTTGATTTTATTTTTTATTTGTGTTACTTAATTGTTTATTATCCAAAATTAATGTGTCTTTGTATAATTAAACTTAAAATGAAGAGATAAACACAGACATATAATAAAACTGCTGTATTTCTAATTACTTGATTTTGCCAAACTTTAATTTTAAAATTTTGATTTTATTTTGTGTATACATATGTAATATTTATATAATTGAATCATTTTTATTCAAAAATAATGTGTCTATGTATAATTAAACACCTAAAATGAAGAGATAAACACAGACAGATGATCAAAACGAATGTATTTCTTTTTACTTGCCAAACTTGGACTTAATAATTTTGATTTTATTTTAGAATTAACTAGTATTTTCAAAAAAAAGTTTCCTGTTTTAAATATAATGTATCTAGTTATAAAAAATTAATAATTAGTGTATTACTTGGTTTTCTTAATCTTTAAAATATCCAGTAGGTCCTTAGAGATTACGCGCGACCGCTGCGTTTTAAAATTATGTAAATGACTTAGGGAAGTACAGGTTTGTAAATAAAAAAGTATAATTATTAATAGAAATAAATTTATCCGCCAATACAATAATGAGCGTCTCCACTTTCACACTTAAATTATAAAATTAATGAATATTCTAAATGTTTAAACTTAATATATTTAAACTTAATTAACTTTATGAGGTTCATGCATTTCTATAAAATTCTCACATCGCTTATTTATCTATATTTAGTGGAAACTATATTTTAAATTATTATAAATTATCTGCTTTTTAAAATGATGATCCCAATTTGAAATAAAAAAACGAAATAATGTTTGATTAATGAAAGTTTTTTTTATTTAACTTTAGTATATTATATGTTCAATATATGTATGAAGTAAAAGTATAGCATCATATCATTAGAAACTAGTTCTTGTTTATGATAAATTTTATAAAATATACAAATAATAAATATGCTTCAAAACATGGAGAAAATAAAATGTCTAGAATTAACTTGTAAAAAAACCAAAATATTTGCAATCTTAAAAAGAAGTTGTAAAAAATACTTAATCATAAATTATAATTAAAACCATAACGTTAATTCTAACATAACCGATTATCATCAAACTATAAAACAAGTTGAGCAACTTAAATATAAAAAAAAATCGAAATTTAAATCTAAATACAAGCAAATATACAACACATATACCCAGTTACACCTGTCAAACTATAAAAATAATAATAATAAATAAATTAAGAAGCGTCCACACCCAAGGTAGCTTTCTTCCTCGGACTTTGGTGCAAGTGAGATAATAAAAATAAGATCAGCGTATTCGGACGTATTCCTTAACTATTAGACGTATAAAGGTGACTTTCGCTCACTGAGGAGATGGTGAAAGGATTGCCGGCAGATGAAAATGTGATACACTTCTCCGATGGATCAGTTGTTGCTTTGCAGTTAACTCGAGAAACATCAGTAGCTCTTAAGTTTATAAACATACATACATACAGAATTTCTTATAACTAAAACATTTTATTAGTTTTATATTTTGTGTTTGTTGTGTTTTGTGTTTAAGACTGTTTAGGATTGAGGAGGAATGTTGAGGAAGGTAAGAGTGCTATGGTGTCAAAATTATTAATGAATTTCGGCTATTGAAAGGTTTTTCAAATTATAAATGAGCAATAGTTATTATTTATACATACATTTCGAAAATAATACTTAATATATATTTTTTTGTATGCGCGCAACTATTATTATTATTTTAATAAATAAATAATTGTATATTTAAACTAATATTATAGATATTGGTGCTACGACCTGTCCTATAAATATTATATTGGGCTATGTAGGTATCAAAATAACCGAACAACAATATAAGAAGTACATATACTCATCAACCTATCACTTGTATTTTAGATAAAACTAAAATCCAGTGTTATATTTATAGGATAGCCTTTTTCTTAAATATAATATACAAAAAAAATCTTACCATAATTTATAAAAAACCTTTTTCAATCAGAATTTAGGGTTAAAAATTAGAAAAATTGCAGTCTGTATTATTTAAAACTTAATATAACAATTTAAACCAATTACGAAAAATAATCTCAAGTTTAACATTTTTATCTTCATGGGTTTCTTTGCAAAATGGAATGAAAAATATACAGTATGGGTCATTATTGTATCAAAAATATATAACCATTTTCATTTTAAATTTTAATATAATTTAATTGCTTCAAAGAATTAAATTCTATAAATAGGATGCGAGGTGTTAACGGGTTAAGTTATAAATTAATAATATCTATAAAATCGAAACTTTATAGGAAATTACGAAAAAAAATCTTTAGTTTAACATTTTTATCTTCATCGATTTCTTTGAAAAATGGAATGAAAAATATACAGTATGGATTATTATTGTTTAAAAAAATGTATTGTAATTTTTATTTTTCTTTCATTACTATTTAATTGATTCAAAAAATAAAATTCTATAAATAAGATGCTTAGTGTTAACGGGTTTTAAGTTATATATTAATAATATATCTTTAAAATCAATACGTTTTAGGGAAATAAAAAATACAAAACAATCATATTTGTTAATTTTGAATAATTATTTATTATTATATATATTAAGTTGATATTTTTAGGAAACAATCTTTCATTATTTACTTTTGTGAATAATTAAATAAAATAAAATACAGAATAATGAATTAATATTAAAAATTAAATATGTATATCTTCAATACTTTTCATAATGATTCAATTTTGTTTTATTATTTATTTTTAATTTGAATTTTCATATCTTAATTAACATAAAAAATATATATTTTTAAAATGAATTATCATTAAAAAGTTGCGTATTTCTAAAATAAACCCCGATTTATTGAGTCAAGAGATTTAAAATTTATTAAATTAATTGCATTCATATTAAATGCATATAAGAAATAGTAATATTTAAATAGTTTATTAATTTTATTTCATATTCTTGTACAATTGAAAAATAATCCATAATTTGTTGAAATAATACTTTTGACGAATAGACATAATTATTCAAATATAATAATAAATTTTCTAGTAAGTTCAGAGTGTTTACGTTTAAGAATAAAATACTTAAATTGTAACATTGTTCACAATAATAATTACATAGTATGAGCAGTCGTGATAAAGTTTTTGTCACAGGTACAGTTAAAGATTCAAATGATGAAGTGCTCATCCGTCCAACTTTGTGGTAAACATTTACTTTCGCTTTTATAATTTAATGTCTAATTCTGCAATTAGAGTATATGAAAGTATCTTCATTTAGAAGCAATTTTATAGTTACAATTTTGTACAAATATTTGCTCTGAACTGAACAAATTATAGCTATTAGCTAGAAATCACAAAATTCAATAATCACTCTTAACACTTCTAAATATTTTGACGTGAAAAAATAACAAAATTTTCACTCATGACCCACAATCACAAATTTCTCGTAAAATTTGAAACATGCTTTGATAAAAAAAATTGTAATATGTTAATATACTCTGAACTGTCTAGTTGCCGTCAGCGTCAGACAATTTTACAAGAACAACATTTAGTAATCAAATTTAAATCTACATGCATAACAGTACGAGTCATTTCTCTATATTGGAAGTTATAATTTGTTTAAATGTGACGTGCATCAAGATAACGATTATATTTTCTAAAATATATAAATAAATTGATAATGACGTTTATATGCGAGAATCGTGTCTCTGTTGTTTATCATGACCTACTGAATATTATATATAAATATGTAAATTACTATCATTTATTGTTTTTTGATCATTATTATAATCGTTAAATAATTAATCAATTTTTCAATCTCCGCTTTTAACCAAATTATTATCAATATTGCCACAACTCAATAAAATACTTAAAAATGCAATAGATTAATTAATTAATTATTACTAATTAGTTTTTTAATTATAAATGTTGTAGAAGCTGTAAACATACATTAGTGATATAATTCTGGAAATAATGAAAATCTAGTAGAAAGAAATTATTTTATTATAACCTTTGATTAGTGTTTGCAATCATGCAAATTATTTCAAAACATAATTAGAAGTAAAATTGCTCTGATAATGTATATATTTATATAAATTATTATTTACTTCCCTGTAATAAAATAAAATTAAAATAATAACAACATTTAAAACAATGATTTTATCTAAATATTATGTTTAAATATTTGTATTTGCAGTGAGAAAAATGAAAGTGCAAACATTTTTTTATTTTATTTTTTTATTTTAAATTGAAAGTTTTCGGCTAATTTTTATATTTCCTTCTGTTTGCAGAAAAGCTGTTTAATATAATTAGTTTCATTTATTTTTTTACAACAATTTTT
>NEEE01005982.1:12324-24835 GCA_002278615.1 Pogonus chalceus | reverse complement strand
AAAAAAAAAAAACTTAAGAATTTTTTTATTTAAAACTTAAAATTTTCTAAATTATAATCTTATTTTAGCCATTTAATCCGTATAATTAGCATCTAGGCTTTTAGGACTGTTTGTAACAGAGTTTAATTAAATTATACTTACAATTAGTAAAATGAATTCTTCTTAATAATAAAGCTTTATTTTTAAATCTGAATGTTTATCGAAAATATTTAAAAGTTTAAAAATTAGGCTTAAGAATTATTAGTTTCTAACTTACAACTTAAAACTTAGAAAAAATATCATTTTATTTAAACCATTTAATCATAATTATTTATTTTTAAGCGCAATAAACCAGCTTATGTTTGTCATATTTGATAATAATTTAGTAAAATAATAATTAAAAAAAAAAGAAATTGTTGAAGAAATACATTCTATGTATTTAATTGTACAATATTATATAAAAAATAGTTTAACTGAGTTCAAAACTTATTTAGAAATTATTAATTAAATGTAAAACATAAGAATAATATAAAAACAAGTGATAAAGCAATAATTAAGATCAAAAATTAAATTTACGTAAATCGATTAAAAAGTTAATTCCTTGACAACGAGACAGGGAATCATTATAAATAGATATAGTAATTAAAGCAATATAATAAAGATAAAAATCTTTTGTTTGTCTCAAATAATTATTTAAAACTCTATATTATTTATTTAAATCATAAATCTTCTAAATTTATTTCAGTATATGAAGATTTTCTTTAATTTAACATTGCTATTATTTTAAGTAAATGTTTAAATTGTAGTTATTTTTATTACAAGAGTAATTATTTAACAATTTAATTTGATTTGTTACATTATAACTATAAAATTATATAAAAGTGCATTACTGGTTTATAAAATTGCAATTTCATTTGTATGTAATTATATAAAAATAGGAAATTGAAATTTAGAAATTGAATATTTTACATATTTGGTAGGCTGCTCTCATAGTAAATTCTATAGGTATAAATTAATATGATTATACACGAAAATAGTTTCAAAGCATAAAAAACTAATCTAAATAATGATTTTTCATTCCTAATGAAGTGACCTTGAGCTACCAGTGTTTGAAATTTCATATATTATGACTGTATTAATATAGAAACGAAATAAGATCAAAATATCAACCATATCATTAAGAATAAGAAACATTAGAAAAAAGATCTAGTTCCGCATAACGAAACGTAAAAAATAAATACATGATATGTAATTATATATGAAGATTAGACAAGTATTTGTTGATTTATCTTGCTAAAGAAACGCCAGCAATTATTGTGTACGTTAACTGTGTCAAACAGCAATTAAAAACTCTCATTTTTGTTACAGTTTGCGTTGCTGAGTCTGTTGACATGTTGTTATGCCACGCCTCCCCCAGGATATGTTAAACCACCCGAGGTTGATCAGGTAGGTACGACCAAAATATTGTTTCATATTTTAAAACAAAAACATCTCCGAATTATCCACTTTTAAACTACTTCATACAGAAAATAACCCATCAATTTATTTATAAAACAATTGAAATTTAAAAATATTAATAAACAATTTATGAATACAATTTTATCGCTTTCATTACACAAGTTATTATGATTTATTCTGGTAATAATATATATTTATAATTGTCAGAAATTAAACAAAATACATGCGTATTATATGAACAAAAAAGAATTATGTTGAACTAATAAAGAAATTTTATTGGAATATTGTTAATAGAAATTTATCAAGTTTGCTAAAAATAAATAAAAACAAAACAAAAGATGAAATATAATCGGACATATATTAAGGAGAGAATTAGGTTTAGTACTACATTTCTAAGTGATTTAAATGAATTTTTTTGGCAAGGAAGAAATGTTAAGGATTTATTAAAACTTTGGGAACATTTTATAAATATATATTTAAATAAATATTGTAATTACTTTGAAGTATTTCATCGGAAAATAAGGAAGATATCAGCTGCGAGTTATCAGACTTAGCTGTTTGTGTGCATTCTGAAGACTAAAAATTTTATCAGTGGTGTTTCAAATTTAATGACTTGTTTTTCTTTTAATGAACCTAACTTTTCCTCAAAAATGAAAAATTGTATTTTTGGGGGTATTTAAACAAAAGAACAGATTTTTTGTCATTTTTTTTCAATGAAAAAATTTAGATTCATATAAAGCGTAATTATATAAAGAAACTAATTATCAATTTAAAAAAAGTTTTGAGTTAGGGGGTAGACAAATTAAAAAAAGAAATGTTTCAAGAAAAACCGAGTTTATTATTACCGTAATACCAAATTTGAGGCAGTAATGAATTTATTTAAATAATTTACTGGTCTAAAAATGCAATTTGGAACCACATTGATTTCAGATGAAAACTGTAGCTTCCAAAATATAAACAAAAATTTACGTCAGATAAAATGATCTCCGATGTGTGGCAGCTAATATTTTCCGAGGAAGTACTAAAAAAATATAATATTTAATTGAATATATCTATAAAATGTTTTTAAGGTTTCAATAAATTATATACATTCTTTCTTTGCCAAAAAAATTCATGAAAATCATTAGAAAATCGTAGTTCTGAACCTATTTCCTCCCTGAACGGCTCATAACATCAGAACGAATTGAAATTTTTAGGAACATATTTTTGAATAGTTTTACAATTTGTAGATTAAAAAATATTAATTTTAAGAGTCATCTAAAGCTATTTCTAGATTATTTTTAATTTTGCTTAAAGAGTTAAGTCATAAAATTAAAATTTATATAATTGAATGCTTTATACCTACAGATAAAAAGCATATAAATATGTAGAAAATTGTTGTATTTAGAGACAATAACCTTGTAAATGATTTATAATACATTAAAAAGTCATTTACACTTTCATTTAATACTCTTCTTCGTACATTATATGACAGTTCTTATGATTCTGTCTTTTGCTTCTTTATAATATTACGATATTATAAAAATACTCATAATTTTGATTAGATAGTGAAAATTGGAAAGCTGTTGATGATATAAATTAATGTTTATTTATATGTTTTGTTGTTAGAGAAATTAATATTATATTGTTATGAGTTTATACATAAAATATTTCTTGTTATTTCATCAATTTATTTCACATAATTTATAAATTATCTATGTTTTAAAAGAAAATTTATTATAAATAAAGATATTGGAAATAAAAAACTTAATTTTAGTTAAAAATAATATATTTTTTATGTTTATAATTGATAACATTGATATATAGATAAGGAAATAATTTTTATTGTTAAGAAATTTATGACCTTGTAGATAAGAAACAAAATAACTTGTTTTTTTTTTAAATCGTTTATCATAAAAAAGTTTTAAATTCAATATCAACTTTCAAGTAAAAAAAGAAAGGATATGTTAGTAACAAACTATTTATTTTCATTATAATTTATAAATAATCGATATTGATAAGGTGAAATCGAAAACTTAATCTCGTTTCTATTTTTATTCGTATTCACCGTTTAGATACACTAAATTGACCGAATTGAAATGTGTAATAATGAATTTATATATATAAAAATTAGAAAGTATTATAAATACCCGTATTATGTGACAGAAACAGATTGGTTTCGAATTCACTTTGCTAATGTGCTTGCTCTTAAGGCCATTGGCTTCAATCATGACAGCGTTAAATTATTACTATTTACTATTTACAAGTTCAAGTTCATACTGATTTCTATGTTTCATAAATTACTTACTTATTCTTGTTCTAACATGTAGAAAAGTAAATGTTTTATTCTTACTTGATCGTTATTTATTATGGATTTTCTTTTTATTCAAGCACTTCTTATTAGAGCAATATTTTTTATTCATCTTTTAATTATATTATTAATATTTTATATTTTACTTATAATCTGGTAGGTATAAATAAACAAATTTTAACAGATGTGCTTTGTGTTACTCCAATATCACATTCTAAATTTCAACATTCAATTTGAAAATCCTTTGACAGTTAACTAGTGGTACTTTAATAAATATCTTTAAAATTTGAAGCTAAATTTAAGTTTATTTTAAATATAATTAAAAATTGCTTTAATACTGACAAAATCTGTAAAAGTACCAACAATTGTCCATTTCTAGGTCATTTAAATTAAGTTAAGTTAAAGTTTTCGGTCCGTAATACAAATAAATTTATTTTAAAGAGATTAGTTTCTTATTTTTTAAATTTAATATGGACAAATTATTAAATGTATTTGATTAGAAGAACAACATTTTACTATTAGGATATTTGCGCTTGTTTAGACCAGATATTTGTGAGTTTGTTAACTAAGAGGTGATTACTATAATACAACAGATAATTACAGTCTGAATAAATTTGGAATTAAAACAATTTTTTATTTAAATAAATATCCAAATTCATAACATTTAGGAAAAGTTAAAGTTTAAAATTATTATTTCTGTCGAAACATGTAACGAAATAAATCGCTTTTTCATATTTTTAAAATGTTTCAGTATCCACCGAAATATGAATATGGATATACAATACAAGATAATAAAGGAATTGGTCAAGGGAAACTTGAATCAAGGGAAGGAGTTTTTTCATTAGGAAGGTTTGTTTATTTGAATTAATAATTTTATAAATTATTTTTATTTGTTATATTATTTAGAAAACTTAAGAAAAATTCTAAAATAATCTTATTTTAAATAGTAATTTTTTGAGTAATATCGCATTTGGTTAGGAATTATACTTTAATCTCTATTTTTTCAAAACTTATATAATATTTAATAGTGCTTCATTTTATAAAAAGATCTTTGGATATTGAAGCTTAATTTATAATTATATTGTTATTGAAATGATAAGATAAGTAATGTTTTTATTATTGTCTAGAAAACATTGCAGTTCTTTTATCTTATTGCATTAAAAAAATATTCCTTGTGATTTTATAAATTATAAAAATGAGGAACTATCATTGAATGTATATTTTTTGTCCTAATTTTTAACTAAATTCTTAAGACCACTTAATATAAATATGTTATCTATATTTATTTTTGTAGTAGTAAAATGATTAGCATACGATCATGTAAACAATCGCTGATATAGTAAAAATAAGTTTTGCTTAACTATGCGATTATTATTTAAAGTATAATATTTATACTTTTAGATATTTTGTTCATCTTGGTGGAGGACAAAAGGGTGCAAGCCAAAATGTTCAGTATATTACTGATGAATGGGGATATCATCCCTTAGTTGAATATAGCTCAATTGGTGATCATAGTCAAACAAGTACGCAATTTGCTTTAGGTGAAAAAGCTGTTCAAGCTTTAAGAAATAACGCTAAGGTAAAATTTCTTATAGAAGATAAAAATACTTGATTAAATGTATAATTTTTTTATCAGACACCAACGTTCAATAAAAATGCATTACCAACTTTGTCCAGTGGGCCAAATCCATCACCATCAGTCAGTTCACCCACATCAACACCAATTAAGCCTACACCAACTGTTGCACCAACTATTGCGCAACCTGTATCTGCTACACCAACTAAAAATCCAACTCAAAATCCTGTACAAGAAAATGTACCTTTATTACAAAATACTCTACCCGTACAATATTATTTCCAACCATTTAATATGCCTCAAGCTCAATATTTGATCCAACCACAAAATCTTGAGCAACAAGTCCCACAAGCTCAATTTTTATTCCAAAATCAAAATAATTTACAAAATCTACAGACGCAATATTTAATACCTTTGTATCAAACTAGTTTGGATAATTTACAAGCTAGTTTACCACCGGTTACTTTTAATATTCCATCTACACAACAAACTGTCATAAATACAGACCAAAACAAAAATTTTAATGGACAAGAAAATGTAGCAGAATCTAATAAAAAAGAAACAAATAAATTTGCTGACAATGCAAATTCAAATCAAGAATCAAATGATGATACAAAAGTTAAATTTATTCAAACAAATACAGAACAAAACAATAATATTGTTGTGTCTCAATTGAATCAACAAATACCTATAAATGCTCAGTACACTTTAGAAAATAATGCACAATATTTAGTTGAAGTTAAGCCAGATGCGTCAACTAATATTCCCTCCGGAAATCAAAATGTTGTTGTATTGTCTCAAAATTCAAATGATAAACATGTAACTGTACAACAAAATAACGAGCAAATAATTGAAACATCAACAGCAAAATATATCGAAAGACAAAGGCAAGAAAACGCTGAAATTGCATATTTAACACAAGGAATTCAAAATGATTTAAGTTTGCATAATACTGAACCATTGTTTGGAAATACAGTTACAGAAATTAGGTACTCATCAAATAGAAATAATGTCGCACCTAGTACTAAAGATGAACAAACAAATTATGATGAGGTGATTTTAAATTACGAAAATCCTGGTGGATATGGATCAAGAATTAAATCGAAGAAAACTAATACAGAAAAAAATAATCAGGATCATAATAACAGATTAATTGATAGAACAAGAAATTTAGTAACAGGTGTAGATGTGCTTAATATTAATGATGCTATTACTAATTATGTAGGTTCTGCATCAGCAGAAACCTACATTGATAAACAAAGTAGCAATGTTGTTCAACAATATACTACTGAAAAAGCACAATATGATATTAACGAAAACGTCCCAAACACAATATTAGAAGCAGTGACTAATTATAATCAGAAAAACGGCGAAAATAAAAATGTTTTAATTGGTTCATTAATAACAACCGGAAATTTTGAAATTCAATCCGAATCACAACATCAAAATAATTTAATCACAAGTTCTTCTTCTTATTCTTCAAACGATAATGCAATTCAAAATTCTAGAAATAAATTATTAGAAATTTTAAACGCTGAAAAAGTCCCAGAAAAAGACGATCATATAAGCTTAGCCGACCAACCAATTATAGTTGCAGATTTTGAAGAAAATATTATTCAGTCTACTCCTAAAACTATTAAAGAAGAGGAAAAGTCAATTTCTGAATCTGTTTATTCAACTACGCAAAATACAATTGAAACTAAAATAACATCTGATAATTTAAGTAATAACGAAGATTCAATTATAATAACTCCACGACCTGTTAGTAATAATTTCTTAGCTCCAATAACAGCGGCAGTCAGTTTACAAAACTCTAAACAAGATTTGGAGCAATTGAAAAAAGAAATTGGACAACCTGAAACATCGGTTGAAATTCAAAAAAGTGTACCGTATTATTTAGGTAAAATAGAATCGTATGAAAATCAAGAAGGCTCACAAGAAATACAATCTTCAGAAGAAGAATCTTTAAGCACTAAATTATATATTCAAAAGGAAAGTAATGAGAATCAAACAATTGAACATAATTTTTCACAACAAGAAAATAATGAAAATAATTTACCTAAAGCAGAGGCTCTTATTCAAACTAAATATCAAAATTCTTTAGACGATCAACAAGCTGAACAAGGACAAGTTAAACAAGAAATAGCTCCATCAGAACAAAGTTTATTTGATTTAGCACAGGAAGCCATATCACAAGAAGAAAGTAAAGTTGAAAATAAACCGATTGAATTTAATAATTATGGTAACAAACCGTATCCACTTCATTTTCAACACACAATTCCGTATTTCTTAGAAAAACAAGTACCTGTAGAAGTTGAAAAAATAGTTGAGAAACCCGTTCATATAACACAAATAGTAGAAAAACCTGTTGCTGTCCCAGTTCCACAACCGTATAAAGTTGAAATTGAAAAAATTGTAGAAAAACAAGTTCAAGTTCCAGTAGAAGTAACTAAATATGTTGATAAACCTTATCCAGTTCATGTGCCTTATCCACAACCTATAGCAGTTCCAGTGGAAGTAGAACGTTTAGTTCAAACAGTTGTTAAAGAACCATATCCAGTTCCTATAGAAATTCCTATCGAAGTTCCAATTAAAGTTCCTGTTCCACATCCAGTACAAGTAACAAAATATATAGAGAAACCATATCCCGTTGAAAAAATTGTCGAGAAACCAGTAACAATAGAGAAAATTATTGAAAAACCTGTTACAAAATATATTGAAAAACCATATCCAGTGACTGTACATGTACCATTTCCTCATCCCGTTGCTGTTCCAGTAGAAATTAAAGTCCCTCAACCTTATCCAGTTGAAATAACTAAATATATAGAGAAACCATATGGACTAGCACAATCATATTCCGCACCGGTTCCACATAAAGTTAAAAATCCATTTAAAAAACAACCTTCTCATTCATCATCAAAACAGCAACATCAACAACAACAACATCAACAACAACATCAACAGCAACAGCATCAACAACATCAACATCAACAACAACAAGCCCAACAATCAATTCAGCATCAAGTTACGAAATTAGTTCAAATTCCAGTTGCCCCACTTGAATATCCAAAATATTTCGATAGACCATTTGCAGTGAATGTTAATTATCAGCAACAAATTAAACAAAATCCATATTTATATGCACCACAATATCAAATCGACTGGAAAAGTGTTTTAAGTAATTGTCAACAAAATCATGGAAAAAATATTGGTGATGCTAGATTTGTTAAAATACCTGACTATATTGGATTGGTGCCGCCGCAAAAACCAAACGTAAATGTTGCAACTAATAATCAGAATTTTAAAAGAAAGCCTAGAAATAGTTTCGGGCAAAATTTAAGGGTAGAATATGGTTTTAAACCTCCACTAATACCATCTGTTCAAACAGATGAATATGGAATGCCTTTAAACAAAGAAGAGAAATAAGAATGATTTTAAACTTAAATATAATTAAAGAATTTATTATAATGTATCATAATAAGTTTTTTTTTTGTTATTTATGATACAAGGAATAAATTCTTTATTTATATTTAAAAGAAAAATTAAAATATTTGCTAACAGTCATCTTATTTAATTCACTATTTTATGAAATTTGCATATATTTATAACGCATGCAATATCATTTATATTATTTAATTCTACATACAGCTTATTTTAAGTTTGTGATAAGTATTTTATGTTAAGTAAATTATATTTTTGAATAAATGTTATTAAATAAAGTTACATTTTTTAAAATTTTATCGACTGTTATTAAATGAATCATCCTTAATTTGAAAAAAATTTAAGTTTATAAAAAATTGTTTAATATTGTTTTGACTTATAAAAGGTCAAACTATTTTACTATATATTTAAGAACCAACAGTTTATCAGATTTATTTTTTTTATTATGATACCAATATGAACTTTAATTTGAGCGTGACCAGGTAGTAAAATTTGACTTATTTATTTTAGCAGTAGAATTTATTTTGTTTGTTTAGACATCAACAGATAGAATTTGCCTCTTTTATTTTAGCAGTATTATATTATCTAATCCGGATGTTTACTTTTAATTATTATTAAGAAATTTCAATGGTAAATCTTTGTTTATGCCATAAATGTTTCCTTATTAATGTAATGCTAAATATTTAAATATAAAATATGTTCAAAATTAAAATGTGCATTCAATGATATTATTTTTAATGCTATACGACTATTCTGTCACAACATATAGGGACAAAAATTTCACTTTTAAGCAGTTTACGGATTGTTATGCAAAATAAAACAAATCATTTTAATTTAACTCACTTTTAGTATTTATGAATTCTTCTTGAAGCTTGTCTTTATATAACAAATTAATTAAATAAAATATCTTTAAAATAATTCATTTAAAATTAATTCTTATTTTAAAGCTACATTGCACAACAATTATTTGACGGGACCTGCCTAATTTTTCATTTTGAATTCATTTTATTTCGAAATAAGTTTCCAATTATTTTAAAATTCCTTACATTAAATAAATATTATAAGAAAATATAGTGTTCAGAAGTTATTTATTTTATTTTGCATTGCGCTTTGTAAACTGCTTAATGATGAAAATTATAATAATTTATCTGTATCAGGATAGTCGTATATCATTAAAGAGGAATTCATTGGATGCACATTTTAATTCTGAACAACTTTTCTATTTAAATATTTGTCGCAATGACTCGCGATATATATAATGCGAATAATAACTTTAAACATAAAGCTAAATTTTATGTTATTCAAAATGTTCTTTGAATTAATCTTGCTCTAATGAGTAATTTATTGTCGTATGAACTCTATATATTATTTACTAATAAAAAGATTTATTTATTTATTTGACTTTGAACTTTTTGAACTGACAGAACTGTTCATATTTATGTCATTTCGTTATTTTGATAATTAAACTTATATTATTAGGTTTTATCCAAGAATTTTTGAATAAAACCAATAGTTTATACTATAACCAAGGCTTACGATTAAATGTGCGTAATTACTGGCTAATATTATATATATATATATGACACATTTATTATTTTGATTATTAATATAAAAAGTAAGGAAATATAATATGTTAAAGTTTCGATTTATTTTAAATGGAATAATTTGAAAAATATTATCAGTAATATATCTACGATAATAAAACTAGTGAGAAAGATAAAATAATGTATTTATATATATATTTGGTATCTTTTGTAGAATATTTTACTTAGTAATATTATTAGCTGTGATATTTACTAAAATGTGGTTAATAACAACATTATTAGTAATAATAACAAGCGTATTGTATGGTTTACATTGGTATCAAACACGAAGTCGTTTTGCAAAATTATTGAACGCGTTTCCAGGACCTTATATGGTTCCGCTCATTGGAAATGTGTTACCATACAGCACAAATCCAGGTGAGATAATTAAATATTATAAAAATATTAAAATTAATTAAGTTGTTTTTTAGTGAAATTATTTCCGCAAATAAGGAAAACATTAGGTGAATATAGAGAAACTTTTAGAGGATGGGGCGGTGCTTATGGTTCGCTACATATTGTGACTTCAGATGATGCTGAAGTCAGTAAATATATTTTATATATGTATGTGCATTTATTTAATGTAATAAAATGAATTTTTTAGATTTTATTATCAAGTATGAAATATATCCATAAGGATCAAATATATAATTTGTTTGAA
Organism: Pogonus chalceus; assembly: GCA_002278615.1. Lineage (NCBI taxonomy): Eukaryota > Metazoa > Arthropoda > Insecta > Coleoptera > Carabidae > Pogonus > Pogonus chalceus. The sequence goes on along the minus strand of NEEE01005982.1, from coordinate 13,847 downwards.
CCATGGTTAAATAAAGGATTACTTACAAGTACAGGTAAATATTTTTTAATTTATAATAAAGAAGTTAAATAATTCAAGTTGTAACTAATGATATTAATTATAAAATTTTTGTATTACTTTGAAAATAATATTTAAATATTGTGGAAATATTTATTATAATTATAAGATTAAATAATTGTTACAATAATGAAGTCGAAAAACAATATTTGATTTTGACCTAAAATTACTTCTAAATCATGGTGCAAAATCAGGACAAAATATTTAGGCTAAAATTCGACCCTATAGACCTGATTTTATTTTACAAAAATCTGAAAATTATACAGATTATTTATCGGAATATTTTAGGTCAAAATAAGATTTTAATTAATATTTTATTGCAACAAATAAAAATTAATATTAATTATATAATAACGTTATAATTAACATAAGTATCAAATATTAATGAACCAAAAAATAATTATATTAAAATTTGAAATAAAAATAAATGAACAGAACTTATACAAGGTTAATCATTCGGTGAAATATTTTCAACAATTAGTTAAAAGTAAAATTTAATAAAATCTGAAAAAATTAAAATATAATTATCAATATTAGTTAAATAAAATTTATTCTCAAAAATTTTAAGACGATTCTTATTTAATTTTAGTTCATTATCAGATTTCAACTGAGTTAATTATTTATTTTGACCTAAGATATTTAAGTAAAAGTATTTATTTCGAAAAGGCATACGGCAGAATCAGGTCTTTAAAGGAAAAAGATCCAAATCAGATTTTATTTTTCGACTTTGTTTATAATAAAAATATTTTATTTTAAGGAGCAAAATGGCAACAAAGACGAAAAATTCTTACGCCTGCATTTCATTTCAGTATTTTGCAGAAATTTATTGAAATATTTGGAGAACATTCAAATCATCTTGTTGAAACACTTAGAGAAGAATGTAAAAAACCAAAAGTTGATATAGTACCTTTGATAAAAAGAAGTACCTTATCTTCAATATGTGGTTAGTATCAATTATTATTTTTTCGATTGGAAACTAATAGATTTTATTCATAGAAACGGCTTTAGGAATCAAACTAAACCATCAAGATGAAGCTCAAAATAAATATTATGAATCACTTGGAAAGTAAGTATAATATTTCAATTTTATTTAAGTATTTCCAACTGATTATAAATACATTTATTTCAGAATAGGAGAAGTTGTTATTCAAAGAATATTATCGCCATGGTTATATCCAGATACGTTATTCAAATTTACATCTTATAATCGGCAATTTAAAAATATAGTAAAATTCTTACATGCTTTCAGTAAAAAATTAATTAAGGAACGCGAAGATAATTTTGAAGAAATCGATGAAGAAAATAAAACTCCTGATGAAATTGATTCTGTTACAAAGAAAAAACGATTAGCTATGTTAGATTTGTTAATTACTCTCAAAAGAAAATCTAAAGAAATTGATGATGAGGGCATTAGAGAAGAAGTTGATACTTTTATTTTTGAGGTATTTTAATTTTATATTTCTTTG
>NEEE01005915.1:9202-26985 GCA_002278615.1 Pogonus chalceus | reverse complement strand
TAAAAAATAAATTGGAATAAACAATTTTCAGTTATATCCCTCTATGATATTTTGTAGTTATAGAAATCATACATATGTACATTATTTTTACATTTGTAACAATATGCATTTTAACTGCAAATAAAAAATAAAATCACAAATAATATTTATAATAAATTATATAATGTACACTTATTTCATGTGTACTACTCAATATAATACCCAAAAATATAATTTATATAAAAAATCGTTTTATATAAAATTAAAATGTATATTTTTGTCAAATAAATATGATTTTTTAATCATATTATACTGTTAAGGTGGTTGTTTAAAAAATGGCATTGATAAAACATATTTTTTGTTTATATAACATGTTTACACTTGTATATAAAACAAAAACAACAACAAAAAATTATTATTCACCTAAAAACATCAAATGAAATGTGTTTTTTTGAAATCAAAATTTCAAAACGAATTATTTGAGCTTAATTTACTAAATTTAATAATTTAAATAAAATTGTCATACGCTAAAATTGAAATAAACTAACAATCTTTTTATGGTTTTAATACAACCATACTTACTAATCCTAGAACATATGCAAAAACTAATTTCAAATTCACACTAAGATGAAGATAAGATGGTATATTTGTTGGTTCTAGAGTTTCTTGTTTTGTAGGCATAAAGAGAGCGAAGATACATACTAATCCAGTTACAATAGCAATATAATTTGTTTGATTGGATCTGTAATTATTTTCAAATTACATTGAAAAGTGTTAATTATTCCGTTTATTTAAGCAATTAAAATTATCAGCATTTTATTACGTATAACTGCGATAAGGAAAACAAATTTAAACATACATAAATTATTAATGACGACAATTATTTATAGTATTGATAACAAACAAAAAAAAAACAATGATAAACATTAAAAATATCAATTATTTAATTTTTATCAATAGTTATTAAATTTATCTACATATACCTTATATGTTATATATTTTTAATACGTAGCAAATTAATAAAATAATTTAAAGAAATAAGATTCTAATGTTGCTTCAACTATTTATTTAAATAAATATTAATATATATCCTACCTTGGCATATTAGGTATCGAATAATTGACATTTTTAGAATCTACTTTATGCCCTGGAAATGATGACAATGGTTTAAATTCAGCCCCTTCTTGTGATAAATTATCAGGTTCGCCTTGAATTAATTTAGCACTAATTTCTCTCTTACCTAGTACCTTTAAATATTAAAATATATACGCTTAATTGTGTAGATATCAGCAATAATATCATTTAATTATTACCTGCTTAGTGCTATGATCTAATAAATTTATTCTAAATCTATCATAAGTATTACAATTGGCAGCAATAGGCATTAAATGTCTTATCGCGATATCTACACAACATTGAGGACGTATTGAGCCATCAGGATCAGTTACATTATATTTTTGAGGTGCAGTACTCAAAACTGTAAACAATATATTGTAAAAGATTTATATAAAATATATTTTCAATAGAAAGACCAACAAACAAAAATAGAATCAATGTAATCTTATATAATATGTCCACTAGATTATATAATAAATAATTTTATACATAAAAAATAAATAATTCTTCGATTACCTTGAAATCTAACTGCGAAATCATAAGGATTGTAAATAGTTAAAAGTTGTTTATGAGTTTCCCTTGCTGCAAGGTAAAAATTAAGATTCGTGGGAAACACAAATACAGGAACTTTTCCTCCACTTTTTCTATCCATTATTGTTTTTATGTTATAAAATCAACATTAATTTAGTTTAGGAAATATTATTCAAAAATAGCAATACTAAAATCACTTAACTATGATTTTGACAGTAGAATGACAGTTCTAAAATAAAGTTTCAAGGTTTACAACCTTCCGATAATTAAATAACTAATTTTTATTTTATTTATATAGTTGGTCATATTTATAATAAATAAGTATAGTTTGCGTCATTATATTTTTGAATATTTATAACAAAAAATATATAATTAAAGTACAAAAATGAATAAAAAAACTAATGCATATATAATAATATACATATGCTTTTAACTAGATGCATATTTATTTTTTATTGCGCATATATTTTTCTGGTCCTTTAATAAAACACCAATTAACTTCAACTTTCATTCCCAAAAATTCGGTGCCATTTAATTGTTCTTTAGTTTGATGCGCATCTTTGTAGGACCCATATTCAATAATAGCGTAATTCTTCATGAAACCAGTGCGCCTATCAAGATTTGTTCTTATATTTCTGATTTTAGCAACTTCAGAAAATTTATCGGATATTTCATCTTCATTTGCTTCTTCATGAATTCCAGTTATGAATAAAACCCAGCCTTCAATAGATTTCTGAGGAATTTCTTCATCATATATTTTATCATCTCGTTTTTTTTCAGTTACAGTTTTTTTCGGTGCAGTCGGAATATTTTCCCAATATTCTGGGATTTCTCGCATTGTAATATCATTATCGTTAAATTTTTTTGCGTTAAAATTTTTATCGTAATATCCTTCAATACCACGGCCTTTACGTTTACGTGCATTTACTTTTAATCGGTTTATTCCTCTGTCACCTACTTCATCAACTTCAAATTCTACTGAACTACTAATATCTAATACATCAGACATTTTCGAAAATGTATTTATTAAAACCTAATACAATATACTGACGATAAAATCTTTACGAGTATNTATTTAATTAAATTGTTAATTTATTATATTTTAAATCAAAATGCAGGTAAATAATGCAATTTTATTTTTTATGTTATTCTTAAATTTAAGGTTATTTAAGTTAATTCAATATAAATAATATTATTTTAATAGGATCCAAATGAAGATACTGAATGGAATGATATCCTCCGTGCAAAAGGTATTCTACCGCAGAAAGAAAAAGAAATTTCTGAAGATGATATCGTGAATATGATAGAAAATACCATTGAAGAGAAACAAAAAAATAGTATGTCATGAATTTCATGTATAAATATATAAATAAGTACATTATTTTATATTTTAAGGAGAGAAAGAACTAGATGAGCTTGATCTAGATGGCTTAGACGAACTAGAAGATTCAGAAGATGAAGCAGTTTTATTGGAATATAGAAAGAAAAGAATTGCAGAAATGAAAGCTCTTGCTGACCGATCGAAATTTGGAAATGTACGTGAAATATCTGGGATTGATTATGTCACAGAAGTTAATAAAGCTGGCGAAGGTATTTGGGTTGTACTTCATCTTTATAAACAAGGGTAAATTAAGCTCTTAATTCATTTATATGAACTTATTATATAATTATATTTTCTTCATAGAATACCTTTATGTGCATTGATAAATCAACATATGCAAATACTTGCTGCTAAATTTCCTACCGTTAAATTCCTTAAATCTATTGCGACAACTTGCATACCGAATTTCCCGGAAAAAAATTTACCTAGTATTTTTATTTACTTTGAAGGTGATTTAAGAAAACAACTTATTGGGCCTCATGAAGTTAGAGGGCCTAATCTTACATTAGATGGTATATTAATCAAATATTACATAATTATATTATTTTATTTACTTATTATATATTTTCAGAATTCGAATATTTATTGGGTAAAAGTGGAGCAGTTGAAACAAGTATAAAAGAAGATCCTAGGCCTTCTGTTAAAGATAAATTATTTAGCGATTTAGCAGAAACAAATGATTGGTAACAAAAACAAATGAACAAATTTTAACTATTTACAAAGGCTTTATGGTGCTGTCTAACATTTCATTTATTTATTTATTATATTTTTCCTACGTACTAAATTAAAATATGTATTTATGTACATATATTTTGTCAGTTTGGCGCATTTATATTGTATTTAAATGATTTTTATTTCTTTTTTGTGAAGTATTATGTATTATAAAAGTACAATAAATATACTTTTATATTCTAACCTAAAATAAATTTATTTATTTACGTATCATATTACGCGGAAGTATTTCCTTTCATCAACCTTTCATTAAGAAGGTGTGAACATGTAATATATATGTATATTTGTAATGTTGGTATCAGTAAAATCTATCGGTGGATTGCTGAACTAACTTTGACAAATAGATTTGAATTTAAACGTCATTTTTAACTGCCAATCTAATAAACTTTTCTTTTAATTGTAATAACTTTCTATTAAATAATTAAGGAATGTAATAATTTCAATAAAACCAATCGATATAAATAAAGTTTCTTTATAATTTAATAATTCAAGTTTTTTTTGTGTATTTAATGGAAAAAGTGTTGTTCCTTTCAAACTTCTGTTTTAGTGAAAAAGTGATTATAAATTAATAAAATGGTGCGTTATTCAGTTTTAAAAGGTTTATATGATATTGAAAAAACAATAGGATGTGGTGGTTTTGCAAAAGTAAAATTAGCAACTCATATTGCAACTGGAGAAAAAGTTGCAATAAAAATAATGGAGAAAGCAGCACTAGGGGTAGATTTTTCAAACTTTTTTATGTTTCCCTTGTATTAAATACTTTATTTTTAATGTAGGATGATTTACCGCGAGTTAAACTTGAGCTTAAAGCTTTACAAACTTTGTCTCATCAGCATATTTGTAAATTATATCAAGTTATTGAAACTGAAACACATTTTTTTCTTGCAATTGAATATTGTTCGGGTGGCGAATTATTTGATCACATCGTTGAAAAAAATAGACTTACAGAATCTGAAAGTCGAATGTTTTTTAGACAGATTTTATCAGCTGTTTCTTATTTACATAATCTTGGATATGCTCATCGAGACTTAAAACCTGTATGTATTAATAAACAATCTAGTAAGCCTTGCATGTTTCTCATACAAATATAATTTTTTAGGAAAATGTTTTATTAGATCGAGATCAAAGTTTAAAATTAATTGATTTCGGATTATGTGCTCGTCCGGAAGGAGGCATGCAAAGCCCTTTGTTTACATCATGTGGTTCTCCAACTTATGCTGCTCCAGAACTAGTTCTTGGAAAGCAGTATTTAGGGCCGGAGGTTGATGTATGGGCTATGGGTGTTTTGTTATATGCGCTATTAGCTGGGTTTCTTCCATTTGATGATCAAAATATTGATAGTTTATATAGAAAAATATTGGTAAATATATTTTTTATTTCGAGGCATTTCACGCTAAATCGTAGGCTTTTTGATTTTTGGGGCATCGATTTTTTTTTTTCTTTTTTGAATTTTAATACTTTTTATATCTATCGAAAGATATTTTTAGTAAATTTTCAGCCCTTAATCTTATATCAGTAANTTTTTTTTTTTTTTTTTTTAATTTTAATACTTTTTATATCTATCGAAAGATATTTTTTAGTAAATTTTCAGCCCTTAATCTTATATCAATAAGAAGATATCAATTTTTGATAAATTTACTATTTTTTTTAATCAAATTCCTGTAATTTCATGAAAATTTAAGCTTTGTTAATCATTTTTTTTAATGGTTATCTTAAAATATTGTTTCTAAATGAAAATAAAATATCCAAAAATTGAATGTGGTTTTTAACAATATATGCATTGATTGATTTTTTTCAATTTTTAATCGCATAATGGGCCAACTATTCCATTTATACTTTTAGAATTTTTGTAAGTTTTGTCTTGAAAAATATTTTCTAAATAAATAATGTACAAAATTAAAAAAAGTATAGGAGTCTTTTGGTCAAATATGCGACTAGTTTTAAAATTAATAGCTACTAAACATACAATTTATTTTTTAATTCTAATACCCAAAAGCCAAAAGAGATTACGACTTGGACGCAGAATGCCCCTTATATTAATTAAATAAAATGTATTTATATATTTATGTAATAATAGTATTGACTAAACAATAAATATTGATCAATAAAGTTAAAAAATGTATTTTGATTAATATATTGTACTATATAAATTATTTCACGTATATACGCATATTTTTATGTTCATTTGAAACAAAATAAATAGATATTTTATAACTAATTTGTAATTTCTTTAAAATAAATATATAAGTGAAGCAAAACTCAAAAATAAGTGAATTTAATTATTTAATGTAGGCTTAACAATTTAATTTCAGAGCGGAAAATATGATGAGCCATCCTGGATGTCTTTGGGAAGCAAACGCCTAATCCGATCTATGTTACAAGTCGATCCAAAAAAACGAATAACAGTTAAACAACTGCTATCACACCCATGGATAACTATGGGTGTATTAGATCCAGTAGATTGTACATCTCAAACGGATCAATACAGAGATGAAGATTGTGTTGAATTAATGGCAAAACATAAAAGAATGTCACCAGATGAAATGTGGAGAAGAATTCAAAATTGGAATTATGATTATGATACAGCCACGTATTTTTTATTGTTATCTAGAAAGAAACGCGGAATGACTTTGAAATTAAATCTTACTGGAGTAAGATCTTTATATAAAAATAAAGATATTGTAAGTTAATTTTATTTATTATCAATATATTCAATTAATTTCTATTTTATATTTTTTTAGGTAAATGAAAATCATATAAACCATTTAAAATCTAGTCATAAAAATGAAAATATTTTGAAACCATTAGATACAAACATACCAAAATATTTATTATCACCGAATTGGAAAGTTGATAAAGATATGAAATTAGATGTAACTCCTAAAAAATGTGAACCCTTCGAAAAATGCGAAAATGGTAATCTTACTCCTAAGTTTACCGATATTTTAAGCCCGGATGAAGATAATTTTGTTGAACCTAGAAAACCTTCAAGTATTAGAAAACCTCAGAAGAGAATTCGAAGCCCTAATTTAGATGGCGACTGTTCACCAGGTAAGAATGATCAAGTTTTTGTTATTTCTAGTTCTGTTTTTATTGTGATATATATTTTTTATTTATTATTTGATTATTATATTAGAGACTTATAGACTGACTTAATATTTATTTGTTATTAAATATTATTTATATTATTTTGAATTTATTTCTAAATATTGTATATTTCATTCACTATGTTACATATTTATAGAAATATATTCTGTAAGTATTAAGTTTAAAAAATATATTATGGTTTTAAAAACGATGAGACAAAATTTAAGCTTTTGCTTAATTTGTGTTCCCCATGTTCAATTGTTCTGTCAGCTTTCGGAGCTTGTAATTTATTATAAAAAAAAATTTAGTAGTGATTTTTATTTATTCAATGTATTTCTTTATCTCACAACTGTGAAATAAACTTAAAAAACGAATTTAAAGATTGAATGCGCGCACTTAGCCGCCATGTTTTCTGTATTCCTTTTTATCGTTCTCTTTCAGGTTGTCTTTGTTTAATCTATTGCTATAGTAGTTTATTTCAATTATATTCACCAGAATAATTCGGAAACATGATAATTTCTGTTAATACTTTGTATCTAATATATTATAATTATATTTTAAATGTAGAAACAGAGAAATTTCTTATGCGCGCTTTTAATCGCCTCTGTGTTTTGAACTTTATTCTTTTATGTCTATAGAAGTAACATTTCAATTAAATTCGCCAAAATTCATTCAAAAACGATATGCCAATTTTTTATAATACTTCTATCTGATACACAGAATGAAAAAAACTTTGAATGCGCGTACTTAGTCACCGCCATGTTTTATGCATTACCTCTTTCTATCGTCTTCTTTTAAGTCTATAGAAGTTACATTTCAATTAAATTCGCCAAAATTTATTCGATAAGAATGATAGTTCTTCTTTTTACTATTTTAAAAACAGAATCAGAGAAATATTAAATGTTCGCACTTAGTTGCCGCCATATTTTATGGTCTATCCCTTTCTAGTGCTCTCTTTTATGCCATGTTTGTTTCAATTGAAATCGCCATTTAGCGGTAATTAAAAGTAAACCATGTCCTATAATGTATTTGTAAGAAAATAATAAATATTCTAAAATATGTTGAAAGAAAATAATGATGTTTTAAAAGGAAATAAAAAAATGTATTGTTAACGCCATTAAAAGTTTGTTTTAAAGAAAAATAAATTCAAGTGAAGCTATAAAGCAAACACCTCCTAAACAAAAACATCTAAAATGGAATCCAATTACCTAAACTGCCTTTACAAGAAACTTAATTCTGTCGGCCGTATCTTCCAGCATGTCGCAAGAATTGTCCTTTGGCAAACTTTAAAGTGCGCTGTGTCGCGTCCATACATTACGCGCGAAGGCGCTGAGCTATTGCACCCCTGTGGCCGATTCCAAAACTGCGTCGACCATATTTTCAGACGCGGCAAGCTTTACTTCTTATTAGTGTACTTGGATGCTTGTTTCCACTAAACTTGCAACTAATTTAAAGAGTTTTCGGCCATAAAGATACGATCAACGGACCTTGACTCCGTTTTCGCATCTTTTTCAGAATTGTACTTGTACAAACTATGCACATATATTTTTATTATTTTCTTTCTTCTAAATATATACTTCTTTAACGCTAAACTTTTATTTTATTGATTCACATAAATTTGTTTCGGATTACAAATTTTACACCCGCTGCTAATATTTAACTACTAGATGCCTTTAAATTTTAAAATAAAACATCTATACATATACATATTTATGAAATATCTGATAATGTATTTTTATCATTCTTTAATTATTTAAATTTTAATTAATTTAATTTTTGTTATCTTCCAGTTCCTGTAAAGCAGAAAATTACCCCTGGCAGATCTGTTACACCCTCTTCAGAAAAGTAAGTGTTTTATTGTTTTTCTAATTAATTAATTAACATTTAAGACATTTTTCCAAAACAAATTATTCATTTTTAACGATCTATAATTATTTTTTCTATTTTATTGCCTGGTTATTAATGTCACCATATTGTTTATAAAATATTATTTTACTTTTAAACTAAAAATCCACTTAAATTATAAAAAATCTAAATACATCAATATATTTTTGTCACATTGTACAAATATGATATAATTTTTATGAAATTATCATGAAAATTAAAGATTCTATAGCGATTTTTAAAAATTGAGACTTTGTAATAGATACACATAAGAAAAAATAATTTTTCCAAAATTTTTTATTTTATAAACCTTTTCTAATTATTTTAAAGAGAGATTTTCAAAAATATATTTGTATATAGCATAAAAACTAATAATTTCCAAGTTATTTGTTATATATTTTTTTCTAACTTTTTAATCAATAATTTAAATAAACAAAATTAGTTTTAAAAAAACACTTAAAACAAGGTGTCCAAAAAGGGTCGGGATATTTCCGAAGTTTGGAAACCTCTTGAACATTTCAATCGCAAAATTAATCGTTGAAGATGGTCTGTTGGTTTTAATTCTTGCACAAGCTGAATTTTGTAAGGTTTAAGATGCAAATCCTTCCTTATAATTCTTTGTAAAGACAATTTTCCGACGTTTAATTCTTGACCCTTTTGGGACATTCTGTATAATAAAAATATGAGTACGACAGTTGAATTCTCATCATATTTTAAAAACGATGTAATTTTTATGAAATTATCATAAAAAATACAAATTCTAGAGCAATATTTTAATAAATAAATTTTTTTAAAGAGGTATACCGTCGAAATATGAAACCTTTGATATTTTCAGCCATATTTTGCTTTATCTTTCTTTTATATAGCTTTTTCATTTCATTTATAAGATTTATTTAATAAAACAATATTATGCTATTATTATTCAGTAAATTAATAAATCTTGTAAACAAAATACTAAAATGTACTTAATTTCTGTCCGTTTCGTAAACCACAAAATATCTCCCTATATTTAATACGCAACGCAACTAGTAAGGGTGCAAGTAAACATTAGGGGCTATGGGTAACACGTTGAAAATAACCCTTTAAATCGCGTTTACCCTACACTAAGTTTACGAGCGACAACCACTCGTACACTTCACACTTTAGTGCACTAATTTGCGGAGGTGACGTACTGCCAATTACTGTGTGCAAATTGTAAACCAAACGGTACACCGCACAATACGGCAGTGGTAAATAAACACACGGAATGAGAAAAAAGCGAATTAGGGAAAATAAATTTTGGTGGTTATTGCAGGTGAAGTTGTGCGTTTGGTTTGGTTTGTTTATTTATTACTGTAAGGAACTTGAAGTTTAATTATGCGATTATATTCAATATATATTTTAAACAGAAGTAGCGCACTTTGGAACTTCAATTTCATTTCAAAAGAAGATTTATATTTATTTAAAAGTAATATATACAGTAATTTTTCGTATAAAGCGAGTTTTTATAATGCAAATACTTAAACCACGCAAAAGATAATGTTATTTGCTTTGTCGCCACGAAACAGTGTAATTGCGTAATCATTTTACGTTTACATGGTATCGCCCCGCGATCTGAAACGTTTTATGTGTTTCGAAAAAGCCATTGAAATAAAAATATCTGCTTATCATTATGTAATTACACTGTTTCGTGGCGACAACTATAATATGAAATATATTTAAAGGAAACATACCCCAAGCGGCAGGACAGGTCCCTCAACTCCTACACCAGGATCAGCGAAGAAAGTATTGTTAGGAAGTTTGGAACGAGGATTAACTAGGGTAAGACATGTGCTGACACCTGGAAGACCAAAATTCGATTCAACATCAAGTCAAAACGGAGATCAACCTCAAACATTATCAAGCAAGGTAGGTTTTAACAATTGTGCAATATAGTAATTATATTTTTTACAGTATTTTCTTTGTTGCAAATTATACAGGTAGTTAATATTGTAATAATAGCTTGTATTAATTGAATTGTATGCGTGTTGCAAATTGAATATTGAATTTGTGTAATTATTTCGAGTTAGGTATTGCAAAAGGAAAATTTACTAAAAGGTAGTACTTATAATTTATATAAACTTTAACTATTTCCTTTCATATGTAATAGTTTTGTTGAAATGATATTTTTTTATTTAAACAATAATTTAATTTGATTTTTAAAACTTAGTTCAAAATATACATGGTTAATCGAAAAAATCAATAGTTTTCTAAATATTTAAAATAATTATTTGTTTATTAAGAATTGAAAATGTGTCAATAACTTAATAACAACTTAAAATATGAAAATTCGATTTAGATTTTATGAAGTAATCACGTAAATGAATTATTTTATTGCGAAATAAAAAAAATGTAATTTGATCTTCAAAAAAATATTGAACCTTTTTTTTTGAAATCAATGAGTTTATAAGATTATTGAATTAATATTTATTAAAGAATTCCAAAATAATTGCAATAAAAAAATTTTTTGCAACTAATAATTTATGAAAATGCTAATATTTTAAAAACTGATCAAGATATCAAAAGTTGAATAATGTTTTTGTAAATGTTAATGTAATTTTTTTTTTTATAAGCCTTTGGGATTTATTTTGACGAGATAATTTCAAAAATATATCTGAATATATCACGAAAATTTACAGTTTTTAAGTAACTTGCTATAAAAGTTTTTTAAAACTTTCAACAAATAATTCACAAAATAACTCAAAATACCCTTAAAATATTAAAAATATATAAGGGTTTCAGTTGATTCCTTTTCCTATTTTCGCATTTGATGTAATTTTTATAAAAATTATCACGAAAATTAAAGATGCGATACATAAAAGACAATATGTTTACTCCAGTTACAGTATTAATATTTTTTGTGGTATTTTTTTGATTTAAGGGTCTATGCAACGTGTCCACAACTCAATGTTCAGATCCAGAATTCGTTATTACAGAACTAGCTAAAGCTTTAGGAAGACGAGGAATCATTTGCACAAGAAAAGGGTAAGTTTTTTTTAAAGCTTTCAATTATTCTAATTTCATGTTACACTTATAACTATAAATTGAATTAAAAAAATAAAATACAATTTCGTACAGTAATTGTATAGTAATCGTAAAAATACTTCCTAATTATGTAGTTTTTATAAATTTTTTGAGCGGAAATTACCATACCTAAAAAACTTGGGAAACTTATTCACAAGAATCGTCTGCATGTCTTTTGTTATTTTTTGTGAGCATTCTTCCTTTCTTTTTATGAAGTCTTTTTATTTGTTTTTATTTCCAAAACGACTGTGTCATTTTTATTTGAAAAAGCGCGCCAGAAATCACGTTTCGATGCGGTCAGTTTAACTTCCGGCCTGCAGTTGGAAATAGATCTTCTCAGGACCGCATTTATTACTCATGTGAATTAAAAAACTAACTTACATAAAAATGTATACAAATATTTTTTTGATTCAGTCACTATTAAGAACGAATCGTAAAAAGTATTTACTCATATAATTGAATTTAAAACCGAAATATTTTATAATTTCCAATAATTTAATATTAATAAAAATATTTCTTTCATATTATAGATTGTTTATTCTTTTCAATTCAGTATGTATCTATATTTAAATATCTATAAAATGGTCTTAAAATTATAAGAAACAGTCAAAAAATTATGGAAAAAAATAGAATTTGTTTTTCCAATCCTACATTATTAAAATAACAAACTTAAAATTTTTGTTTGCAATTCTAAGACAAAATAAAGAATATATTTAAATGCCGTTAGTTTTGAAAAGATTTAAGACATTTTACAAATATAATTAAAAGGTTTTTTTTAAATATTTGTTCCTAAAATCTGTTTTAAAATTTATATCTTAAAATTAATTTTTTTCGCACTTAAATAAAGTTCCAAAAAAACTTTTATTTTTAATATTTAATGAATTATGTTTGTTAATTTTAAAATTGTGATTTCATATGAAATATTTTTTATTGTAAAACTGTTCAATTAAAATAAAACATCTCACATCAGTTATAAATTATATTTTAGAAAATATGCGTAAGTATAAATTGACATGTATAACTTAAAAGCACACCTGCTGAATTCAGATTTATTTCAATTAGTGATAATTTATTACATAATTGCATAGTGGACAGAGTATTTAATTAAAATAAGTTGAACTTCCTATTTATTTTTGATTTTTTTGAGAATTTTATTGAATTTATTTATTCGTTGTATATTAATCTGTATACAAATTAAGATAAAATAATAAAGCAACGGAAAGTAATATTATATTTAGTTTTACAGTAAAGTTAAGTTAAGATATTTGATGCAAAATTAGTATGTACTAGTTTAGTAGTTCGTCTAACATAGTAATTATATGCACCGATGTATCGATGATTAGTAAATGAGTTATGGGCTTGGTGCTTTGACGTTCTTATATTACCTACTTTGTAACGTGTTAATAACTATAAGAAATATACTGTGTTTCTTCATCTGCCTAAGGCATTCACTTCATTCTCTAATACATATCTACATTTATGCAAATGTACCAACTATCTTCTTAAATATTTGTTGTTGTTGTTAGTTGCATTTTATGATTTATATTTCTGTTTCATTTCGTTTATTTTCGAATATACGGAGTTATTAAACCGAAATAACTCTAAATTTAAGTTATATATTATAAATAAAAGTATACTTACATGTCAAATGGTTTTCAATAGCACATTTCTTCTTTACACAATAATTATTCACAATATTTTAGTAGAGCAACACTTCTGTTTGTAAATTAAGAAACCAAATTCATAACCTAAGTTTTATAATTATAGGAGCATATATGAATCATAGTTGGCTACTTTATAATTTCGAAAATGCAGTTATGCCTTTAATATATTTGTTTATTATACTATGTATTTGTTCTTAATTGTATTCTTTATACAATATTCTTTCTTTAATATGATTCATATACAATCTATTAATTTTTACAATAGTCCTATTTCTTAATAATAATAAGATTTTTGGAGGGAATTTTATTTTGGAAACTACAGAATTATTTGCACAACAAACTCTCTTCATTGTAAATCAATATCAAAAACTAGATTTTTAATTTTCAAGAATCTAATTTTAATATTGTTTTTTCTAGTAAAATTAAAAAAACAGAACAATATAGGTACATTGCTTTTAAGTAATAATAATTTATTGTCGAGTATACAATATTTGACACTTTTGCAATTAGATTTAGAAAAAAAAATCATTCGATTATATACATTAATAATTTTTAAATGCGCATTTCGGCATTTAATTCATTTATGGAAATGCAAAGTTTAAAGATTTCTTATACTTATTTATTTGATTTTATATTAGATACTTCCTAGAAATCGTGAAATTTCTGATTCCATTAGATTGTTTATGCTTTAATTTTATTTCCAAATTACGTGAAATATAAAATTCAAATCAATTTTGTAAATGCCACTATTCAACATTTTGTTCATACTAAAAGTATTCTAATTAACTTTAAAAAAAAAATTATTTTTATAAAATGAAAAATTTATATTAATGAAATTATAATTTTTTTTGTATGTTTTGTTATTAGTTTTTGGATAATAAAAGTAAATTTATTACTTTTCTTGTTTATTAATATTTTTATGTTTTATTATAAATTTTATTAAAGCTTGTATTTTAGTAAATATGAATTATAATAACTTATGTTTCTGAAAATGGTTTTAAAACTGATATATTTAAAACTAACTGAATAATTTTTTAAAATTATTTAAAATATTTCAACGATCGCTAACACATTCATTTACTAATTAAATTAATAAATATTTCTAAATAACCTGTTTAGATTTACACTTCGAGGTAAAATGGAACCAGTAAACCCTCGCCTAGGAGGTGGCTGTTCATTCGAACTAGAAATATGCTATTTACCTCAAATGGCATCCACAACTCCAGTAAAACAAAAAGCTACAATAGGTGGAGACCATCACAGCTTAAACCATGTTGGTATTAGAAGAAAACGTTTAAAGGGAGATTCTTGGTGCTATAAAAAGGTTTGTGAGCAAGTGTTAGCATTAACTGCCACAGGTTTCCAGCAACCAACTGAATCGGCAGTTTAAATTTCAATATATTTACATGCTATAATAATGGTGTAGGCTTATATAAATACTGGTCAGTAGTTCATGTACTTTGATACTTTTAAAAGTTTGAGAAAACAATAGTTTAAGATTATTTCGTAAGTATCTATTATTCGAATATAAATATCATCATACGAAAAGTATATTTATTGTAATACTCTTTGTTAAATATAACTTTATTATTATATTTCGTACTTTCTAATGTACTTTGATGTGAAACATTATTATTATTATTATTACTGTAAACTACATTTAAAAAATATTTTTTCTATCTATTTTGTCATATTTATATTTATANTATTTATTGTTTTGACTATATTTTTTCAACTTTCAGTTTTTATATATTTAATTTTCTATTAATTATAAATATTTCTGTGGAAGAAAAAAGAATTAATTTTCTAATCAAAATGCTTATATTTATTTTATTGCAATTTCAAATAAATCAAAACAAAACTCATTTAACTTATTTAAGAAGAAACAGAAAACTGATAAGAAATAATAAAACCAAAGAACAAATAAGTGGAATCCCGGTAAGTACATAACTTATTTCAGAATTATAACGCTTCAAAATTATTAGAAAGAAGAACGTAAAAAAATAATTTAATAAATTTTTTAAAACATTAATAATTGTCATACATTAAAATTTGAAAATATTAAGTATTTACTAATAAATAAAGAAATTAATTAGCCAGAATTAAATGCTGTTATAAAAAAAAAAAATATTTGTGAAACATACAATAACTGGATTTAATACAACATAATAATTTTAATGCTTAATCTTCTCAAAAAATGCTCCGCAGTTTGGAAAACAATGCCTGAATCCATTCTTAATGAAAATTAACAAATCTTCCAATAAATATTTATATCTTTCGTTAAATTTGCAATAAAACAGTTTTATTTCATCTACGGAATATGTTTCATTGGATGCTCATTATAATTCTGAACATCTTTTTTATTTATATATTTGTGCTTACACTAATAGGGAAAAATTTATGGTGTAATGAAAATTTTACTATTCAATTTTCTGTATAACAAAAAGAAAAGTAGACGCCCGGTATATTTTGACATAAATTAAAGAAAAAACACTTCATAGTTTTTATAATTAGAAAACCAATAAATTTAAATTGACCAGAGATACTGTAATTAGTAAAACATGTTCAAAGAATTGATTATATTATTAATTTTTATATTAAGTTCATTACTTGTCGTGTTTTTCAACCATTATCATGCAGGAGAGAGGTACCCCTTCTTACAAAACTCAATAATTAACAATAAAACACAGTTTTACAAAAGAAAGCAGTCTGTATTAAGAGGAAAGAACACTGGTAGCAGTAGGGAAAACATTTTCCCATTAAAACCGGTCTTAAATATTAAAGATTCTAATATAAAAATGTGTATTATTTGTATAAATAAATAATTATAGAATGCAAAAAACATACAAAGATATAAAATCAATTTTTTATTCTCTATGTTTCTTTAACCTAATAAGTTTGGTCCAAATAAGAAATTCTATGAAGGAAAAATGCATTTACATAAAAAGGAATCTAATTAGTAATTAATGAATGCTTAGTTAAACAAATAAGATGTAGTGCAATTGTTTAAGTAACAGATAAGTATATCAAATATCAAATAATTAATAATATCACATAATAAATTTCACGCAAATGCAATAACTAGCACTAGCAGCACCTGTATTTTATTTACAAGTTATAATAGAAACAAAACAAAAGAAAAAATATATAGCTTGAAACTGATTAGTAGGCACGCGTTAATTTCAATCGTATTCATAAATCAAAAGCATATTTGTCAGCAAATTTAATTATCATAAAAAGCAGTGCAATCAACCTAAATACTTTACGAACTAATTACTAATTATATATTCTAACGTGATTAGCCGTGAGGGAATAATATATATGTATTCTGCATACGATTTGCGGTATTTGCGGTACCTATCCTATCGTTTAAGTATATTTATTAATGAAAGAAAACTATGGTGCTCAGTCTGTTGTCAGCCGGCAGCAAATAAAATTAATTGTTGCTCATACGCTAATCATAAATTCAAACCGTGTATTCAAATGTGAGACGGTAAATTGCAATTAAAACTTTGTGTTTACTTCTTGCTACTGTGCGTAATATTTCTCACAGGGTATACGCCTACTTGATCAACTACAACACTATCTGTTAATTTCAAAAATTATATATGATTTTCTTATTTATTGCTTTACTGGAAATTGTTCTAGGAATATTTATTATCCGCGCAAAGTGAAAATTTCAATTAATCAGTGAAGTACATATTCCAATCAAAAGTTGATACAAGCAGGGCAGTAATGTCCCAAAGTAACATGCATTATATGTTTTAATATATGGAATACGATTCAAGCCTTAATTTTTTCATTTCATTACATTTTTAAGTGATTTTAGCATAAAACTGTGAGCAGACACAAGTTAGCGTTTGTATTTATATGACGAACAGTAAAAAGTGGAGAGACTGATTGTGCTTTATATAGTCCTGCTGTAATTTGGATACGCCTTCATTGAAATACTTTGTTTTCATTGGTTCTTTTTTAAAATACGTATGCATTGTGTGAGTTTTGGTATAAATACAAATTTTTTAGTGAGGTGTGTTCAAATGACTACAGCAGTATATAAGCAAACAGTCAAAGTTTTTATTACTGATCGTCATATAAATACAACTGCAAACTTGTGTCTGTTCACAGTTTTATGCTAAAATAAGGAGAAATTGTTTTAAATGAAAAATTAAAACTAGAATGATAATTCTTATATAAAAATTTACTAAAATGTATATTTAAAGCACTTGTAGCACAAAATAATCCACTTAATTCTCTTAATATAGTGTGGAAAGAAATTTTAGGAAAACATTGCAATTCCTTTAAGTTTATTTTGTATAATTTAAATTTTGTGTTTAAAATAAAAGTTTATCCTAATCTCTAGCGAAGCT
>NEEE01006137.1:20136-33952 GCA_002278615.1 Pogonus chalceus | reverse complement strand
TTATTATTATTATTATTATTATTTATAGAACAACAATACAGTGAATTGGATGCCAAATTTCAACAAAATCGAAATAAGTTTCCACCGATTTGTATAATAACACCTTTTGATTTAAAATCTATAATAACGAAAAATGGTCCATCAAAAGAAATTTTGAATCGTCTTATTATTTTAGCCAGAGAATCTTTAAATATTATTGAAAAAAATATTTATTCAATCTCAATTTTCAATGTTATTGTATGTATTATCTATTTTGTTATGAAATATTTTTAATTACAATATAATTGTCCTTTTTAGAGTTTATTTAAACCAAACTTAAACGGATATAATATTAAAATATTATTACAACCACATTTAAATCCTAGACGATTTGAATATATTTTCTCCGGAATATCAAAAAATAATGAAAAATATAGAGAAAATAATAATGATAAACTTCCGATAATAAATTTTAATCCAGTTGAATTGTATTTGAAGGAACTAAGAAAAAATTATAGTAATTTTGCTTTGTTTTTCCATGATACTTATGGTGGAGATGTTATTACCGTATTATGGAAACCAAAAGTATTTGAAAAACATCAATTTAAAGTGAGTTGTTTATATATGTATTAATTTTTCTTAATCAAAATTTAATTTGTAGATCCCTAACGTGGAAGGTAAGAAAATTGTTTCAACAGAAGAAAAACTGAAAGTTAATACTGAAGCTATTATTGAAGATTTTTATATATTAGGAAATGGAATTGTAAAAAATATTGAAATTCTATAATTTGTATGTTTTAAAACTTTTTTACAATAAAATATATGTATATATTTTTAAAATAATTTTTCTTTATTTTTTATTTATATATGATTATTAATGTATAAATAATATAGTTAATAACTTTAAATTTTCATATGTATTATGCGACATTATCACGCTTAAACTTAGAATTAGGCTGCAAGTTAAAAGAAAATCAATAAACGTGCGACTTGATACAGATGAACATGTGCTGTTTCAATTGACATTTTAGTGAGTTAGAGAAAATATATTCATTTATATTTTAATGTTTAAATAAATTTACTTTAAGAAACATTTATGTTTAACTAACACAATGCCACAAAAAATTAAATTCTCTACAATATTTGTTACTAGTAAGATATGAAATTATAGTATTATGAAATAAATAAATGTTATTTTTTAATAAATAAATTGCAGGTGAAGATCCTAAACATACACTAAACGAATTAAATAATCATGGTCCTACAGTGAAAGGCTGGCAATCCGAACGAAATTGTTCATACCCCCAAGAAATAATTTTACAACTAGAAAAATTAGCTAAACTAGATAAAATCCAAGTACTTGTTCATCAATATCTCATATGTACGTGAAATATTAAAATTTATTTAAATTGATTTTTTTTTTTAAATTAATTAATATTTCTTTATCTAGCTGAAAAATTAGAGATATGGATAAACGATGAAGATGATGAGAAATCTTCAATGAACGATTTGCATTGGGAATATCTTGGATACATTACATTGTCAGACAATCAAAGTACTGGTTTTAAATCTCGTGAATTAAAATCTGTTAGTGTACCTGGTTGTACAGTGAAACATTTAAAAATTATACTAAGTAAAAATCACGTGAATGCTTATAATATCCATAATCAAGTTAGTTTGATAGCAATTAATACGTTAGGCACGAATTTGTTCGAAAATGACAATAATTTAGATGAAAATGAAGGTAAACCTAATGAAAATTCTATGCTCAACAATCCTGAATATTCGTCACCTTACGATGACTTAGCATTTGAAATGTATGTTGACTTAGAAGTGGCTGAAATAATACGTGAAATGGAATTTAAAAAATACCAAGCTGTACAAAGTAAATTTTTAAATTTATTTTATTTTAAATTTAACTACAAACTTAATACTTCTAACAAATAATATTTTCAGCTGAAAGATTTGAATATGCGAGAAAATTAAAATTAGCAATGGAAAGTTTACGTGAAGCTGGAGAAAGATTAAGTAAATACGAATTAGAAAAAAGACATGCTATTGAAGTAGAAGATTACGACAGAGCACGCCAGAAAAAAACACAAATGGAAGAATATAGAAAACAAGTATATTCTGATCTATTTGTGGAACGCCTTTTAGAAACAAATGGGGTCAGTCAGTATTAAACATTTTGAAAAAAATAAAATAAAATAATAACAATTTTCGCAGATATCCCGTAAAAATGATGAATGCTCTGATACACTAGATAGTAAATATCAAAATGAATTCGCATCACCACCGTCT
This sequence comes from Pogonus chalceus, assembly GCA_002278615.1. Lineage (NCBI taxonomy): Eukaryota > Metazoa > Arthropoda > Insecta > Coleoptera > Carabidae > Pogonus > Pogonus chalceus. The sequence continues at coordinate 31,672 of NEEE01006137.1, read as the reverse complement.
AAATTAAAAGTACCAAAAGGTAAAGAGCGCTCAATTTCACCAAATGTACAAGCAAATAATACATCTCAGGTTTCACCTCTACATCGGCCTAGAAGTCCAAATATTGGTAATTATATGAATTTTACATATAATTAATTATTATATGTTATATAAAATATTATTAATAAGTGTTTTGTACAGATTCAAGTGGAAGTCCTACAAATGCTAATGGTACAACACGGACAGGCTCTTTTAGACGTAGAAATAAATCCGCTGGAGCAATTATAAAATCCAGTTATGAAGCATATGAGGAAAGAGCTTTACCAGCACTTAGACAGTATGTAATATTAATTAAATTATTATTTTCACAGAATGAGTGCTTTTAACATAAAATCTTTCTTTAGTTCTCAGACAAATGAATTTTTACGAGAATGTCAATTAGAACCAGATGTAAAAGCTGTTACGGCGTCCAAATTGAGTGATAGAGAAAAGAAACAAGCGGCATTACCAATATTAGTTTTCGGTGCAGATTTAGTAGAAAAATTCTATTCGAAACAATATTCAGATAAAGAGGAAGGTTTAAATCAATTGCGCGAAAAACTTCGAGCCTATGATACAACTAGTTTACATACAGCAAATAAAACAGCAAGAGCAGCTATATTTTTATTACATCGTGCATTACGGGATAAAGTATTCTCTGTATACAGTTTAGCAAATGAAGTCATTCGTTTATATTTTGTTGAATTTGTACCTAGTAAAGTATCACAAGCTGAAGTAGCAAGAAGTGTGGATCGTTTACTTCCAGAATTACTAACGAAATCCGGAGATCAAGCGGCTAGAATCCACCATATGGCAGTACATACAGTTTTAACAATGGCTGAATGTAAAGCAGTTCGCGAATTACATCAAATTCCTGTTCAACTGAGTCGACCAGTTAGTAGTAGCACACATCCGCGATTAGCATTAAGTCGCCTGGAAATGGTTGAGCAATTAATTATTGCACGAGGAATATCCACGGATAAACAAAGTGGTTTAACTTGTCGCACATTAGCTGAATGTGGAGTAAGTGGCTTACACCATCCAGCAGAACCTGTACGCAAAGTAGCTGAACGTATTTTAGTACAAGTATATAAAGTAAATCCAAGATTAGTTAGAAAACAGTTACCTCCAGATGATGATATTACTAGACGTAATCTACTTTACCGCCAATTATTCCATGAATTTGATAAAATTGATGTACAGGTATTGTTAATAATTGTTAAATAATATTTTAATTAATAAATGTATACAAAATCATTATTATTATTATAGAGAAAAAAAGCAATGATAGAACGAAATCGTTTAATTCAACAATATTCGGTATCAAGTAATCAAGACTGTATTAGTCCTGAACCAATTACTATAGAAAATAAACAACAAAATGGAAAACAAGAACAACAGAATCAACAACTAGATGAATTGCATACTAATATAGATAATCCAGTAGTTGATAATAAAATTTTGAGCAATGTACAAAATGGTCAAAATAGTGATCCTAATAGTTCTAGTTCTGTTAGTGGTTTATCTTCACCTGGTAGTCAAGATCATGTTTCAGATAGGTAATGTAATTTAATTTATTCATCATTTAATATAAAAATATTATGAAATATAGAAAATAAAATTATGTAAATAAATTGCAGTAATCGTCGATGTATTTTTTGCTCATCGGTTGATGTTGGTAGCTCAGATGCGTCTTTAAATGTACATTATTGGCGTCGTTGTCCAATGTTGACGCGTTGCGTTCATTGTAATCAAGTGGTTGAAGTTGCTACTCTTGCGGAACATTTGATAAGCGAATGTGATCGACGTGGGGCTTTTGTACAATGCGCCGCTTGCACCGATATTGTTGAAATGCATTCATTAGAACAGCATGTCACACACTGTCAAGGTGAAACATTATTAATAATCAATATTTATTAATATAATTATGTGTCTTTTTTTATAGAAATTTCCGAAGGTCATTTTAAATGTCCATTATGTCATGGAACATTTGAAAATGGTGAAAACTGCTGGAAAAATCACTTAATGGGTGAAATGCCTTGTAGTCAAAATACACGATTGAAATTAAATCATAAACAAGTTAAAATACAAACATAATTGCATTTTTAATAATACTTATTAGCAAGTAATTATTAAAATTTAGAATATATCAATTAATTAAACAAACAATTTATGCCTACAATTATTAAATGTAGCACAAAACACCACGACATTTAAATATGAACTATAATTTAGAATTAAAATTAAAAATAATTCACGTAATAATAGAAGTAGAAATTAAATTACTTTTTAATTTCTATAATATATTTATGTTTAATAATCAAAATATTTTGATAATTAAACTTATAAATACAATTAGTGTTTTTTTAATATTGCGTCCGTCGTTGTTTTATTGTATAATAAATATGTATAGCCGTCCTTTGAATTTACTTGTGTATTTTTAATTATATCAAATAATAATTAAAAAAAAAACTTATTAAAGAATTTTTAACTTACCTTTCTACTTTTATTTCCTCTTCAGTTTTTATTTCAATTTCATTATTTTTTTGAAATTTATTTAGATCATATTTCGAATAATCTCCTCCTAAGATACGTAAATAATGAGCTGCGTTAAAATCAGTAATATAACAACGAAGAGAGCTGGTACCCCGCCAACCACTTATTTTCAATACTAACTCATCTTTTCCTGAACTGTCAGTACCGGAATAACAGAGAATACAACTTCCTGGACCTATATATTAAATATTTAATTAATTCATTATAAAAATTTCCCTATAGAATAGAAAAACATACTTAAATCTTTTACTTGATTCTGTACAAATTGTGATAATGAAGTAATTTCGGGTGATTTCTGGGGATCTGTATTAGCTAATAATTTTAAGAGATCCTCTTTAGGAATGTCTACTTTTCTACCACGAATATAATGTATAATACTTTCTAAGCCTTCGTGTGCTAATCTAAATGCACATTTCATATGTCTATTATCTGAACGCACAAAACATTTTATTCCGGTATTAATAAATTTAATATTACTTTGATTTAATGTTACTAAATCTCGTACAGGTGGAGAACAAAAATAAACATTCTTTTTCTTTCCAACATGACATCTAGTCAATAAACATTTCGGATCGAAATTATCAGTAATATTATAATAATCTTTTATACTAGCCCAAACATCTTCATTGTCTTTAAAAAATACAAAGGGATCTTCTTTGTAACCGGATAATTTATGTTTCTGTTTAGTAGACATTTTCATTCGTTTATTTGGTTTTGGATTAGAATCATTAGAGCCTTCATGTGTATCATCTTCTTGATTTAGTTCTTTTTCTTCGACTTTATTAACAATCGGTTTTGTTTTTTCGAAAACTGCTACAAAGAAAGCGCCAGTATCTTGAAAATGTGGAAATATACGTACACTAAAATAAAATATCAAAAAGATGTACTAAGTATAGTATATTTTTCTATATAAACTTCATACCATTTATGTAGGTGATATTTATTTCTATCTTCTAATTTCGGTGGAAACATTTGTGGTCTTATAGTAGTTTGCCATTTTTCATCAACCTCATCAAAGGATTTATAAAAATCTAATTGTCTACTAGCAACTAACCACTCACTCATACCTGGCGCATATTTTAATCCAGATAATTTATCTGTAACATCAACAAGCTGTAATGCACCATTAGTATATTCTAATAATCGATGAACAACAGCTTCATTTTCGACAGGATTTAAAGAACAAGTGGAATAAACTAATCTACCACCAATTGCTAACAGTTCGGCACCACGTCTAGCAATTCTAAATTGTACTCCATGTTGATTAAGTCCATTTGCTGGCGTCCATTTCATCCAAATATCGGGATTCTTTCTCAAAGTACCATCACCAGAACATGGTACATCGCATAATATACGATCAAATTGTAATTTTTCTAGATTTCCATCTGAATTTTTAACTTTCATATTTGGCATAAATTGAGAATTATGATTTGTGATTAAAATATTTGGACTATTCAAACGTTTCGCCTGATGTACTAACATGTAACAACGATTATTATCAATATCATTTGCAACTACAAAACCAGATGGAAGTGTATTTGATTCATTTGCATGTAATAATTCAATTAATTGCGCTGTTTTAGATCCTGGCGCTGCACACATATCTAACACCTACGATTATTTATTTATTACAATCATGTAACCATAAAAAAAAAAAAACATAAAATATTACTTTATGATGAGACTGCACATCTAAAACTAAAGGAGGAATCATACTGACAGTTTCCTGTCTGCTTATTGTACCGTTTTGAGTTTCACTAATTAAAAAATTATGAAAACGATAATATGCTTCGTTTCTTCGAATATCTTTTCTGGTAAGGCCAAGTTGCCATGCCATTTTATTAGGATACCATGGTAATGAAAAGAATGAATCAGATTTTTCTGTTTGGTTTTTACACTCCTTTATATATTCATTTTCAACAATATTTAATAAAGCATTTGCTTCAGTTTTTGAAGCTGTTATGCGAAAAGAAGATGGTAAATCAGATTTAATAGCATGAATAAATTCGTCCCAATCGTTTACACACATTTTTTGTTCCTAATAATAACCATAATAAAGTTTTAACTAATAGCAAATTATTAAACACTACTTACTTTATAGTAAGTAACAAACGATTCATTTTCTCTTATTATATCTTGATATGGTTTCCTATCATCTTTACTATCATTTGTATTCTAAAATTTTAACAAATATTTAACTACAGTTTATATTATTATCTTTAATTCTTACTGATTGTTTAATATTTTCAATAAAATGTGGTTTGCGATTTCTGCGGCGTCCTCTTTTGCCCATGTTTAAAATAAATTATGTTTTACACGTGTTATTTATACTTTATAAAAAAAGTAAGGTTCGTATAACAATCAACAAATGACATTTACGACATATACTAAAACAATGATACCAATAATAAGAAAATAAATGATGATACTTTATTGGATATATGAAGAAGATATCTCATTAAAAAAATTTAATTCAAAATTATATTAATTTAAAACATATAAAAAAAATAAAACATTACATCGGCTATTTATTACTTTTTAAAATATTATACTAGTTTGTCAAATGTTTAAAAAAAGGCTTAGGACATAAATAATTAAAATATATGTTAAGTAAACATTGATATTGCGACATAATACTTAAAGTTATAAACCTGGGAATAAGCAAAAATTTTGTATTTCATGTATAACAGATTACGCATGTTATATTTATTTTATGAGCGTAATTTATAGCATCATATTTTAAATGAAATGAACAATGGCATTTTCCAAGCAGATTAAGAATATTTATAATTATTTACTTAAGTATTTTAACTCTTGAAAATAACTAATTAAAAATATTTTTTTTAAAAATACCTTTTGTCTATATAGTAGCAATATTTAAAATTTTCTCTTAAAATTATAGATAATTCATGCAGTTTATCGANACGTGTCACACGAATTGTACACTAATATAGTTAACAGGTGTTTTAAATATATTACCTGTTAACATAAAACACATTTACATATATTTTACGTATTTTCAATAAAGTAAACAATACACATTTGGTTTTATTCAAAAATAACTAATCATTTACAACTGGATCAATTCTATTCAACATCAGGTATGAATTTATGTTTATATTTAACTTTATATAGTTTACTGAAACTTAATCATATATTATTGTTTTACAAGTGACTATATTATCATAAAAGTCATTAGAACAGTTTCTTGGAAATATATTGCAATTATTACATTTTTTATTATCAATATAAATGTAAGAATTTAATTAAACAATTTGTGAAGTTTATATATGTATATAGGTATAAAACTACTTTCAATTGTATATAAATTATATAAAAGCAGATATACATATATTTCATATGAAATATTATAATGCGCCGGCATTTTCTATTTTATCTAGTAAATTAGTAAATTTATGATAAAGAGTTGCTATTGAACCTGTTTATGTTTTAAAATTATTTCTTATAAAGATAATTTCTTCTTTTCAATAAAATATATATATATACATATATTATGAGCGCCGTAAATTTAACATGTAAATATCTATATTTGGATGAAAATTAAGTGATAATTAAGCTAATAAGTTACATCTTTCTCGAACGTGTAACAGTATTATTAACATATTTACATAAAAATTAACTACTACCATCGAAAAATGTTAAATATATTTGAAAATACAGTTTGTTACAATACTGTTTAGTTGTTTTTGTTTCAAAACTAGTTTTAAATAATTATATATTTTTTAATATGCAGATGTATTTATGTGTATATTAAGGCATAACTACGTGACTGATAAGAATTATCGCTTACTATATTTGCTTATAAGTTTGTGTTAATAAAATAAAAATTATTCTTTACAAATAAATATATGTAAGTGTTATACCTAGTAATATAAAAAGTATTAATTAATGAAACACTTTATTCTCTATTTTCAGAAAATCTTTTTATAAACGTATTTGGTTGGTGGTTCAGAAGCAAAAATAAATCATGAAGTTTAATTATATAAATAATTCGAAAATAAAGAGAGCTATCCGTCGACAGTACAGCTTTTAAAACACTGTCATGGAGTTGCTCTCTTTATGGACGAATTAAAAACATCACATACTCCACTATCTACGATACATCTAAATAAANNNATATATATATAAGTATAATAAACAAATAAATTATATAACATATATTATATTGAGTAATATGATTACTATTTTATATTTATAAATTCATACAAATGATTTTATTATAATTAAAAAGAGATTAAATACCTTATTAATTTTTTTTATTCGGGCGTCTAGAATGATGATAATTTGGTAGTACTTTTGATAAAGTTTCTAATTGTAATGTTTGTGGCTAAAATACAAATTAATTTAATTGAAATTATTCTATATACATATTTAAATGTACGAAATTTACCGCTGGTCGATCTAAACCAATTCGTTGTTGACAATTTTCTCCGAAAATAATAACATTTTCTTTTAATACTTGCGGTGATGTCAAACGACATCCAGCACCAATTATACATCCGTTTGTAACAGAGACTTTATTTCCTACAAAGCATTTAGATTCAAATACATTATTATCACCAATTTTAGGTGCTTCAATTGTACAATCTACTTCAAACACATTATGAGAACCTATTATAAGAACTGGTGTTGTTTCAAGTTCAGGTGATCCTAAAGGCAATCTGAATTCCAAATAAATATTAGATTTAGGATAATTTCTTAAAATTTAATTCAAATGAATTACCTATGTATAATTTTAGTTTGTTCTTCAATTAAGCATGATTCTCCAATTATAATTGGACCAGCCTCAGCAAATATAGATACATTCGGATGTATTATAGTACCAGCACCAATTGTAATATCACCTCTTAAATTAGAATCGGAACATACTAGAGCACCTTGTATGATTTTTACGCTAAATTAATTTAAAAGTTACATACATATAATATATTCATACTAAACTAACCTTACATTTAGAATAACTTACTTATTTCTAGACGACATTATTATAGCAAACACTTATCACTTTTTATTTTACAAATTTGGAATATTATAAAACAATAAGGTGCTATTTAATTTACAAATTAAATAATTTATTAAATTATTGAATACGTCTGTCACTTTGACAACTCTCACAAAAGTGTTACCAACAGTTGATCATTATTTTTTTTTTTATCAGTGAATCTCAAATATATAAATAGTATAATTTTATTTTAATATTTATGTAACAATAATTGTTGTTTTTATTTTTAATTGTATGTGCATTTGAAAATTTTATCGTTAATTATTAGAATTCATATTTTTTTTTAAAAAGTTATGCAAAGCTGCATATCGTTACAGTACAATAAGCTGCGAAATCAACATTTTAAAGGCGCTATTATTACTAGTAATTTAAAATAGAATAATAAAACATTGTAATATTTGTTTCTAATAAGCATAAAAACGATTTATAATTATTCATTTATAAATACCATGATAATATTTTGTAATGTGCGTGTATTATACTAGTTAAAGGGAATTGTCTGTCTTCAAATTAATAATATACAATTAAGCTGAAATGAAAACGTATTTAAAATAATATGCAAATCGATTACTAAATATAATCTACGAAATTATAGACATTTTGACATTTACATGTATAAAGTTATCATAAGGATATAAAAAATAAATAGATTATTAATAATAAAAGTAGTATTCATATACATTTATTATTGTTAATATAGCATAGAAACATTTTGTAATGATTGCTTTCATATTTAATTAGCTGTAACAAAGTTTGGCTTCGATTTAATTACTGAATACAAGTATATATTTCATTCTCAATGTAAACCAACAAGTATATAATAATATACATATATAATTATTAATAAATTATTTATTTTGAAAATTCTTATAAGAATAGGGTGTGAATAATATAAGGATATTTAAGAGAAATATATAAATGAAATGAAATGAAATGAAATGAAATTAAATGAATGAATGAATGAATGAGTGAATAAATGAGGGGGTGCGTATTTTATGATACAGTTCAGATTGTGATTTGCGTTTAAACAAAGTGTCGGAGTACAGTGCGCTTACACTAAGCGGTTTTCCATGTAACCGATTTGGTTGCCATTGTATTTATATATACCTATATAATATGTATATTAGACAGAAGCACCGTCACGGCGCTCAAATTATACACATTATAACGGTAAACGTAAATTTTACCACTGGGAACTGCATAAGTACCTACGTATTATAAAACTTTATAGCAATTAAATATTCTTTATTTATATAATTATATTCATCAGTAATAATACGTAATAATATCTAATTGAATTATAAAAAAATAAGTAATAAATTTTTAGTTTGCCGACAAATTGCAATTAGGCTAGACATCGTTCGTTAAAGTTAAAAAGATCTCTTGTTGACGGAGATGAAAATTTAAACGCCTATTTCTTGTGAACACATCTGTTANTATATATATATATATATATATATATATATATATATATATATATATATATATATATATATATATATATATATATATATATATATATATATATATATATATATATATATATATATATATATATATATATATATATATATATATATATATATATATATATATATATATATATATATATATATATATATATATATATATATATATATATATATATATATATATATATATATATATATATATATATATATATATATATATATATATATATATATATATATATATATATATATATATATATATATATATATATATATATATATATATATATATATATATATATATATATATATATATATATATATATATATATATATATATATATATATATATATATATATATATATATATATATATATATATATATATATATATATATATATATATATATATATATATATATATATATATATATATATATATATATATATATATATATATATATATATATATATATATATATATATATATATATATATATATATATATATATATATATATATATATATATATATATATATATATATATATATATATATATATATATATATATATATATATATATATATATATATATATATATATATATATATATATATATATATATATATATATATATATATATATATATATATATATATATATATATATATATATATATATATATATATATATATATATATATATATATATATATATATATATATATATATATATATATATATATATATATATATATATATATATATATATATATATATATATATATATATATATATATATATATATATATATATATATATATATATATATATATATATATATATATATATATATATATATATATATATATATATATATATATATATATATATATATATATATATATATATATATATATATATATATATATATATATATATATATATATATATATATATATATATATATATATATATATATATATATATATATATATATATATATATATATATATATATATATATATATATATATATATATATATATATATATATATATATATATATATATATATATATATATATATATATATATATATATATATATATATATATATATATATATATATATATATATATATATATATATATATATATATATATATATATATATATACAAAGTATACGAATAATGTTATGGTAATTAATTTATTTAAATCTGATCCCTTTTCTGTAGTAATTTCTGCTTTTCCATTGGTTGCATAGCAGCCAACTGAAGTACGGAGGAGGTTCTTAAAAGCTACGGCCACGCCTTTCGCGAGTCTACTCGCTCACATCAATAACTCATACACATGCACGCATACACACATTCACAAACACATTGTAAATACTATGACACATCTTAAATTTTAATAACCACGGACGTAATGACAGTTCTTTGTGTGTGCTCTTTGTGACAACATCATCTCCATTCAAGATATTGAAATATTCGTCATTTCCTGGAGAACAGACTAAAGGATTATAAAAATTAATTACTTCTTTAACAACTTTATAATGTAGATATTATTTTACTGAGATTTGTTATAACAGTGTATATAAATAAGTAGATAAATAATAAAATATATATTAAATGAACATGGAAGAAACAACATTACAAGAAGAGAATTCACCAAATTCTGTTCCATTTAAAACCGTTCCAAAACCATTTAGTATCGAAGCAATAATTAGTTCTGATTCAAGTCATCGAAATCGTCTACGATCAATAAATACCATCAGCAATGAATCAGCATCATCAGCGAATGCCGCTGTTTTCTTCGGATCAGCAGCAGCGGCAGCAGCGGCTGCTGCTGCAATGCATGGACTTAGTTTATACCATCCTTGGTTACAAGCATCATCAAACGCAATCACATCAACTTTAACAGATCCCTTATACGTGAATGCATCACTACCAGTTGGTTATACATTGACACCTGGTGCACCTCTTGGAGATATGCCTATAAGTCGATTTGTACCAGCAAACGGGAGTCCATATCATCAGCATCAGCATCCGGCGGCCAGATTATCTATTCAACAGAATTTTCCGACGGCGCATATTGATAGTGATTCTGATGTAAATAGTGATATAAGTATGTCACCAACAAATGGAGTCCAGGATTTAAGTTCTGCAGCAAAAAGTAATGGTAAAGTCATTTATTTAAATGTTATTTTTTATGAAAAATATTTAATTAAAAATAATTATTACTCAAATATTCGATAACTGTTGAGCAAACAAACAATTAGTTACAATTACAATAAGTATAAATATTTATTAGAGTTATTAAATAGTCATTAATTAAAGAACTATTTCATGTTGAAAGGGTGCTCACAATCTATGTTTAATAACAATAATAATAATGGATCTAACGTTTCATTATGTATACTTATGTAATTAAATATAGTCCCTGTTATTTTATCGTATATATATATA
>NEEE01006137.1:8603-18976 GCA_002278615.1 Pogonus chalceus | reverse complement strand
ATATATATATATATATATATATGCATGTGTTTGTATTATAGCTTTTGGTGTCATCTTTTCTATACAAAAGAGCAACCGTTTTTATTTGTCTGCTTATAATTCTGATGATCAATTGTCTTTGTCTTTGTTGTCGTCATTGTCGCGGACGTTCATTTATTTAAGTATATTTTTAATACAATAACCACACACTAACTATACTCTGTATTTAAATTGATGTGGTGATGGTATTAATATTCTTCTCAAATGAGTAAAATACATTGCTATATTTACTAAGCGCCATGGCGTGGGAATATATTTACTGGCGCCTCAAATTATTCCTTAACTTGAAACATTTATTTGTTTTATTTCAGTATCTGAGGATGAACAATCGGATATGGAAGATTGCCGAACACAATCAGGCGCGGCAGGATCCTGTGACATGGATAATATGAGCGACGGCGGAGGAACTCCATCTGGAAACACAGAAACTTCAGGAAATACATCGCATACAAATTCGGGAAGTGGTAAAACACGTCGAAGGCGTACAGCATTTACCAGTGAACAACTATTAGAATTAGAACGCGAATTTCACGCAAAAAAATATCTATCATTAACAGAACGTAGTCAAATTGCCGCGGCATTAAAACTAAGCGAAGTACAAGTTAAAATATGGTTTCAAAATCGCCGTGCTAAATGGAAACGTGTTAAAGCCGGATTAACATCAAACAGCGGTAATTCCAATCATGGTAAAGGCAACTCAAACGGTAATTCAAATACAGGCGTCGCGAAAATTGTTGTGCCAATTCCAGTACATGTAAATAGATTCGCTGTTCGAAGTCAACATCAGCAATTAGAAAAATGTGGGGCTAGTTTCGCGGTTGCTTTTCATCAAAGACATCGTCAACAACACCAGCAGCAACAACAGCCGCAATCACAACCTCCTGGAGGGCATCTACATCCTTTAGGTCATCACCAAGAGTCTGCAGCAAGTTCTGCGGCTGCTGCACTTTTTGGCGGCAGCGCCCTTACCTCATTACAACGATATACAAATACCGCGCCTTGAAATAAAACATTTTTTGCGTAGAAAATAAAGTGTTGTGCATCGAATATGAATTTACTGTAAATATTTGTGTTCGTTTATACCTATAAAAAAGCCGACAATTTCGGAGAAACTTATCAAGTTTGTGTGGATACCTAAACAAAAGCTAAATAAGCATATATTAAAATGGACGTAGTGTGAATATTAAATAAGAAATCTTGACGGCAATAATTACAGATATAAATCTTACTGTGCGTATAACTTTCGGAAGATTTTTTCACAATGTGCAATTTATTTTATTGGCAATAAACAATTACATTACAAACATACATATATACATACATGCATATGTTTATACATAAGTATAAAATTAATACGTAATTGTAATACATATTATGTATATACATAGGTATGTATCTATATGAAATTATAAAAAAAAAAAAAAATTATTAACTATTTTATGTAATATCGTAATAAAATGTAAATAATTATACTTCGATAAAACATTTTAATATAATTATATATTTGAGTTGAAAATATAAGATATTGTTTATTTATCTATATCCTATTCAAATAAACAGTTACATAAGTGCCAAATCTGAAACCCTAAAGTCATTTCATTTTATTTGCCCTTTAATAGGTATCACGTACCATAACTTGAAGACCGTAGGTCACAAAAGGCAAGCTGCATATTGGGTTATTGTGAAATTAGGGCCGTGTGACACCTGGCCATAAATATCACACGATATTAGTACTAATACCTTATGTTATTCGGTTTAAAATCCCTTGTCAATCCTGCTATGCTAACTAGAAACGTCAAAAGTGACAAATTTCTCATAAATACGCCCACTTTATATATTTTATTCTTTTATACATAATGTTATTTGTCGATTTTAATCGCTCCTTTGTCGGTCCCTTCGACCCATAAATATTTCACAGTAAAAGTGAGACTATCACTTTCAATTTCCGTTTTAAAATATTTGCAAATTAGCAGAACAAACTATATCCGGATTTAAACTATATTTAAATAATGTATTTATCTATTAATATCAACGAAATAAAAAATAAATAAAAAAACTTATTCTGAGAAATGTTTATAGTTTGTAAATTTAATTTAATTTCCATCTCATCATTCATCATCTTTTACCCTTTTTGAAAGGCGTGGTGATCAACAGTGATTATGTCCTAATTGAGTTAAAAAAAAAAACCTGGCTTCTTATTAATATGACAAACATAAAAATGAAAATGAAAATTTTATAAATGCTATATTAGTAAATAAAACGGAAACCGTAAAGTTTTAATTACAAAATTAAACAATTACATATTTTAAACACCTGATTATTTTTTCTTATTTCCCTGAATTAAATTTAAGTACGTATTTTGTTAGAATGTGATATGGATCTAAAGAAATGAAATAAAGTCAAGGAAATTTGTACAAATGTTGTTTATACACGTTTATACAAAAGTTCTGTGTATGCAATAAATCATTTTATGATACCCGGAGACCCGGACCTCCCAGTAGTATACAATTTGCCAAAATTATAGCCGTGCTAATGGTGTCATTGTTAGGAGTTGACTTTCACAAACATATACTCCCTTTCATAACAGAAAAAAAGGAGATAAATCTAATCGTTTCTATCATAGAATTTATTATTTCACTTTTATCGTTGTATTAATTTTCAAGTAATATTAAATATTATTACATTATGAATGTATTGGCATTTTTGTAAATAACTAGCGGCGATATTCTTTTAATGTCTAACAACTATTGAAATCTTAATATTTACATATACTATGTAATATTATCTATAGTAAAATGAATTTATTGAATAGAAAACATAAATGGATAAGTCCCCTAGTTGAAAAACGACTCAACTTACTCATTTATATAAAATATACATATATTTCAGTAAATTTAACCCTCGTACTTATAGGTGTTATTCATAATAGATATATCTATTATGAATAATAATATATTAACATAAATAATTCCCATTAAATAAAATAATATTTTAACTTATAAATAATAATGATAGAAAGAACATGAATTTGAAATCTCTGTATAAAAGAAAATTTCAAGTTGAAAGTTGAATATAAATTTGTATGCCAGAATCACCCCATTTCTACAAGAGTTCTAAAAGCAAGACGGACCAATTCCGCAACTTCTACAACGTTAACGACGACATAAGAATTTCTTTGTGTTTGTAACTCATACATTAAAAGAGCGTCGGGAAACGCTTACTCAGAGAACTAAACGGTGATCTTTGCAGCAATCACAAATGCAGAGATGGATTCTGCGAAATAATCCATTTTTTTTTTTTTTTTTTTTCATTTATCTTAATTATAAAATACTTATTATGAAACTTTTAATATAATTATTTAATTTCTATTAAGCAAATTACGCTATTTTAATTTGATTGACTATTTCAAATGGAACTTATTTTTAATGAATCAATGTAACAATTAAATCGATAAGAAATTATAAGCATTTTTTTGTGAAATATGGTGTTAATAATTTTTGTGTTTCCGGAAAATACAGATCTGTTTCATGAATTTTTCTGTTACGAACACTTAGTTTAGTTGCTGCTGAAAGAGCTTTCTGCTTTGCAATGGTGCTGATGTTGCTTCCACTTAATCTGTGTGTAAGTGTTGGTGTGTGTGTATCTGGATGCGTGGGCGTACCCTATTACAAATTGCTATCCACTTGATAGTCTCTGGACCAACAAAGTTTGCTGCAGGATGTTCACTTGCAGCGCATGCGAAATAAAATCTTAAACAATTTTATCTTCCCATTTATTAAATATATAAATATTTTAATCAATGAGCCTTAACATTTAAAGAATATATTATATAATATTTAACAATTAAAGGAGTGTTTTAAATAACAATTATCATCAAAAAATTTAATAAATGTCATAAAATGATTATTGATTATTACTCTGAAATGACACTCCTTCAGATAAATATTATGTTTATAACTTTTACAATGAATAACTATATCTATTTCTATGTATATAGCACTATAATTAGGGACCAAAATACTTATATTAAAAAATATTTATTAATAAATAGAAACCAACATATATAGTGATTATTAAATGACAATGCAAGATTTTAATTCCTGATAAAATTAAGTGATTAGAACTCAAATCTAAAGCTTATCTATGTATTATAGAATTAAATTGAAATAAATAAATAAAAAGGGAAACAATTTAATAATAAATTCTGCATAATTTACAGTGATTTGTGATAATTCATTTGTAACAAATACAATCAGTGTCTTGTTAGGTTGTGTGTGAGAGAAAGATGCTATAAAAACGCATTAGTTCGCAGCATCAAGGACCAGAAAGATGGGCGTAAGCAGAGAAAGCAATTATCATCACAGCAGGAGATCACGACACTCCCATGGCAACGATCACCACACAATTTCGTTGCATCTGTGTATGTGTCTAACAAGATGATGATACTGCAACTTCTTGTATAACAATGATAAAACACTGAAATATTCCTCAATATTATAATATATTTATTTATTTATTAATTCAAATAAAACAATAAAATATCATATAAGTGCATATATACCTGTATGTAGATACATATCTATATGGAATGAAATGTATATTTATTTAAACCTAAATAGTAACAAAATGATGATGGTTTTGGTGTAAATTAGTTCCGGTTGGATGGAGTACGACAACTTTGTGTAGAGCATCCAGCAGCAACAGAACAGGATAATATGAGCTGAAAATGCGGCGCATTGTGGCAATCATGACAGCTGTCGACCCATTGTTGCACGACGTCAATCAAAACTCAACTTTTCGTTTAAAACGACGCTATATTCTCTATATGTCATTCATAAATATTATGTATAAATTACATATATATATGTACTATTATCGATTATTTCATGTAATATTTTAGTTTGTTTTAATGGTACATCATACGTATAGTATGTATATATTTGAAATTATATACGGACGGAATAGCTCTTTTGATACTTTAACGCTTAGACGCCTTTGTTACGGCTCAGCGCCTTCAAGTTACGCTTAGGAAACGCCGCGCTCAGCATCCAACTTAGCGACTTAAACTTTATGTTATTTTGTATATACATATTTTGTAAATGAACGAACGAGAAAGCACACTTCACACATATGTGAACACAAATGCATCGAATCGGTATAAACTCCGACAAACAAAAATTTCAGTAAAGAAAAAAAAAAAAACCGACAAATGTGCGAGATGTAGTTAGATCTTCTGATTTATTGCGTCTACATTTTTGTTTTCACGTTTAATTTTTTTCTTTTCTTTATACTATTTATATGCATATTTAATTTTCTTGTAAATTCTTTAATACATCGTCAATGTAAATATTTAATCTTTGAAAAAATACGAAAACATATAATGACTGTATTACAACTAATAAACTTTCAATTAGCACATCAATTATGCAGTTATAAATGATCACAAGTGCTTATGGACATCAAATGCCTATTTTCAATAAGAGAATATGTCACATGCTTGTTCACACGTTAATTATTAATATTTTTAGCATTTTATTACTGTCAACAAAATATAATTATGTCTCAANGATCGATATCCAAAAGTTGTTAAAAGTTAGCAATTTGTCTTAGTTCATAGCATTATCTATCCAATGATAAACGGCTTTTGGTACGTCCTACATGAGAAGAAATATTATCTATTATGTGACAAAAACACATGTATCTTTATAGCGTACTTTGTAATGATATTTTATCTTATTTTTCTTTATATGATATGATGACAATACCTTATTTATATTTAATAAATTGTATCAAATGTAATAATATTTATTATTAATAAAATAAGGATAGAAATTTAAAGTGATTTAATTATGCTATTATATAGTACATATTTATTATTTCCACAACAATAAATAGGTATATAAGTAGGCATATTAAATATTTAAAAGGAGATATAGTGAAAATTAAACATGATATGAGGCCTGTAACGATAAAGTGTGTTCTCTGGCGTTTCGCCCTGCAATAAATTAGTTGGGGAGTAAGTAAATTTCTGCGTCAAATTATGCAAATGTGACAGCAACGAGCGAGCGTTTCATCCAACCCACTATTTTAATAATCACCGCGTGCTCGTCTATATTATACACGCCACTCGACTTATATCCCCATGACGGACATCATGAATAATTTATTCAATTATTATTTGTTTGCATTAGCCCCACAAATCATTCAAATATATAAATTTGTACAATTCATAGTATTATACTTAGTAAAATATGCATCGTTTATTTTATCAACATGTTTTAATCAAAATGTTAGCAAATAATAATAAATTTCAAATATATTCGTCGTTTTTATTTTACGATTTCCCATAGGATTTAAATTTCGTGGGGCATTTAAAAATGAAAAATCAATTTAATACAGCATACACCATCTTTTCAAAAGTGCTTGAACTAAAATGGTTTTAATGCGTACGTGACATACATGTAGGTAATATAGGTTTTTCTAAAAAGCAATGTCTAATCTGCAAATTAAAAGAACTGACAGAAAGGTTATATTTCATTATTTTCGATAAAATTTCAAACGTAATTTCATTAATTTTATTTATAAATTACAGTGCACTACACGAATGTAATATGTTTTCCATACAAAATCAAAATCAGGTAAGCTTTTTAACTAAAATAAACATGCACAGCTCATTATAACAAGTTCTATGTGTTCTAAATGACAAGGTTACATTATCTTTAAACATTTTTCAGGCTATTTTTCATCTTTCACAAGTCTCAGCAATATTAACACCACGACAGACTGCCTATTTAAGTAAAAAGACAGCCAAGAAACAACATGAACAAATATTATGTCAAGAAAGTTTTCTGGAAGCAGCAAAAAATTGTGATTTTAATTTTGCCAAACACTTAAACATCAAAACATTGTTTCAGAATCATTATTTAAATAGATTTAACATCTCGTATATATCTAGTGAAAGTTTTTTTGAAAATAAACATGGATTCTCAGAAGCAGATTTAAAATCTGACGCAATTCCTAGTTTATACATACAAAACAATAAATATCGCGTATCTAATGGCTTTTATTCAAAGTTTGTTAAAAGCTTTCTTACTAAAAATAATTTTGTGTTTAATGTACAAGTACGAGGATTTAAAACTGATAGAAATATTAAAGCAGAAAAATTACGCAATCCATCATTGACTGCAAGACTGAAAAGTTCTTTAGGTAGATTTATTTTTCTTTATATTATATAAATAATTGTAAAATTTCCAAATAATTTACTAATATTTTAGGTTTTCATACAGATAATACAGATCAAAAAATCACACCAGACGTTGTAAATAATGAGCGTTTTAAAGAACTAACAAATAATGAAAGTAATCTTAGTGAATCTGAGAAACAACGTATGAAAATTGCCTTCGCTGAAGGTTATTTAATAGGAAATAATTCATCAACTGGACGTGCAGGAAATGGAAAAGCTACAAGATATTTACGAGTTGTTCAGCAGTTATTAACAATTGTTATATTTTTAGCGATTGTTGTAAGTTTAATGGCTAGTGCAAGTGGATCAATGTTCAGAATTCAATTAGGTAACCAAGTTGAGGTTGACCCGGAAGAAATACATGTTACTTTTGAAGATGTGAAAGGCGCTGATGAAGCTAAACAAGAATTAAAAGATGTAGTTGAATTTCTACGTAATCCTGATAAATTTTCAACATTAGGCGGCAAATTACCTAAAGGTGTTCTTCTGGTCGGTCCGCCAGGTACTGGGAAAACATTATTAGCTAGAGCAGTGGCTGGTGAAGCTGGTGTACCATTCTTTCATGCTGCTGGTCCTGAATTTGATGAAATTTTAGTTGGCCAAGGAGCACGCCGTGTTCGTGATTTATTTAAAGCAGCAAAAGAACGCGCCCCATGTGTTATATTTATCGATGAAATTGATTCAGTCGGTGCAAAACGCACTAATAGTGTTTTACATCCATACGCGAATCAAACGATTAATCAATTATTAAGTGAAATGGATGGTTTTCATCAAAACGAAGGCGTCATTGTTTTAGGTGCCACTAATCGTCGCGATGATTTAGATCAGGCATTGTTACGACCAGGTAGGTTTGATGTAGAGGTAACTGTTCCTACGCCAGATTTTATTGGTCGTAAAGAAATCCTTGGTTTATATCTTAGTAGAATATTAGCTAAAGAAATCGATGTAGAATTACTTGCTAGGGGGACAACAGGATTCACAGGAGCTGACTTAGAAAACATGGTAAATCAAGCAGCTTTACGTGCTGCCATAGATGGAGCCGATTGTGTTAGTATGAAATATTTAGAATCAGCTCGAGATAAAGTCCTTATGGGCCCGGAACGTAAATCGCGTATACCGGATGAGGAAGCAAATTTAATAACAGCTTATCATGAGGGTGGACATGCAATCGTTGCATATTATACTAAAGATTCACATCCATTACATAAAGTAACGATAATTCCTCGTGGTCCTAGTTTAGGACATACCGCATATATACCCGAAAAAGAGCGATATCATGTTACAAAGTCACAATTATTAGCTATGATGGATACAATGATGGGTG
This sequence comes from Pogonus chalceus, assembly GCA_002278615.1. NCBI lineage: Eukaryota > Metazoa > Arthropoda > Insecta > Coleoptera > Carabidae > Pogonus > Pogonus chalceus. The sequence goes on along the minus strand of NEEE01006137.1, from coordinate 10,370 downwards.
GTCGTGCTGCTGAAGAATTAGTTTTTGGAGCTGAGAAAATTACATCAGGTGCTAGTTCTGACTTAAAACAAGCTACATCAATTGCAACACATATGGTTAAAGACTGGGGTATGTCAGAGAAAGTTGGCTTAAGAACAATTGTTAACGAGAATGTTAAATCGTTTATGGGCGCCGAACCTATTGGTCCATCAACAGCTGAACTTATTGATGCAGAGATTAAACGAATCATGACAGAAAGTTATGAACGAGCAAAAAAAATATTACTTGCACATGCAAAAGAACATCGAGCATTGGCTGAGGCACTTTTAAAATATGAAACTCTCGATGCTGAAGATATCAAAGCTATTTTGGCTGACAAAGTGCCCAGCTGTGAACTGAAATAGTGCAGTAAATTGTGATTTTTAAGCAAATAATGGACAAACAGAACTGTGCGAACATAAAAATATTTATTTTTCCTTTCTTGTTCAAATTGACAAATATTTTTAATAATGACATAACGCTAATACTTTTTTTTTTCTTCGTCATTAGATAAATATATTTTATAATAACTACCTATAAAATTAATTGATCAATAGGTACAATTACTTTAAATTACATATATTAGGTTTCGTACAGTTCTTAATAAAAATTATCTAGAATATTCTATTATCATAATAGGTACATACAGATGCAACACAATATCCCAGAACAAATCTACTTCTATTTACTATAAAATGTACATAATATGAAAGAAAATAATGAAAGTCTTTTGTTCTTAAATAGAAATACGTTTGTTTTATTTATTGCTTGTTGAATAAAGTATCAGAATGATATTATTTGTTAAGGTCTTTGTTTTATAACTAATAGCATATACAGTACAATTTGTTATTGTATTTTTCTTAATTTATTTAATAAAACAATGGGCCTCCAAAATGAACTTATATATATTTTTTTGCAAATATTATTTATGCAAAATTTGTAAACATTGCAAAATAGATAACACCATGATGTATAAGAAGACATAAATAAATAGAGATTTAAAATTAATTCATAATTTTAAATATTCTGTGCATTAAATCATTCCATATTTTCCGTAAAGTGGTACCACTGTACGGATTGATAGTGAAATGTCAGTTGATTGTCAGTCATTTTTCGTAAATCATTCTGATAAGACGTTAATGAAATGTGATAAAAATATAGATTATATATCATTTAAGTAGTTACATACGTAAAATTATTAAATAATATAATATATAACTTTAAGAACAAAAAATGACAACTGAAGAAAAATTTCATGCAGCTGTAAATGTAATAAGAAGTTTACCAAAAAATGGTATGTATAATGTATAATTATTTATTTTTTTTTGTTAAAAAACTAATTTCTTATATTTATTTTTTAATTTAATATGATTAGTTATTTATGATACTATATTGATTACATTTTTTAAATTCTTTATATCAGTAAAAATATAAAGACATTGTTCGTTAGTATACTCACTATTGATCTTTTGTAAATTTAAATTGCTGGCTATTGTATTAAGAATGCTTCAAATTAGATGAGTTTGCAAAAATAATAAAATTTCTATGCTACAATAATTGTACACATATAAAAAAACAAACAATAATTATTAAAAAATATATTCTATTATATATACATAATTATTTAGTATTTATAATTGATATTGTAGATTATAAATTTAAAATTTGTTATTTGGTCGTGAAATTGTTTACTTTCGCTTTTTTAAGGTCGGTGAACTTATGTCATCGTTATTATTATATTTATAATAA
>NEEE01005888.1:9673-25708 GCA_002278615.1 Pogonus chalceus | reverse complement strand
AAAGTTGATGAGAAAAAACCTAAGAAAGAAGAACCACTTAGTGATAAAAAGGAAAAGGTGGAACCTGTGAAAAAAGATGCTAAGAAAAGCAAAAAACCTATAACACCAAAACATTCTGAATCAGATAAAGAAACAATTGACACAACTAAAATAAAAACAGAAACAGCTAAGAAACAGGAAGTGAGTGTAATTTCTGTTACAGAAACTTCCAAAATAATTGAATCTACTGAGCTTAAACAAAAAACTGATACTACTACTACGGAATCTGCAACACCTAACGTAAAACCTTCAGAGGCAATTAAGACCAAAGAACCTTCAGATAAAGATAAAATTAAAAAACAACGTAAACATAAAAAATCAACTTCAATATCTGAATCTGACAAATCAGAGAAAGCAACACCGAAAGTAGAAACTTCAGCTAAAGAAGAAATTAAAACAGACTTAAAAACTGAAGTTAAAGTTACTGAGCAGAAACTAGAATTGAAACCTTCGGTTTCAGCTAAAGATGAACTTAAAACAAAAGTCAAAACTAAAGTTAAAGTTACTGAGCAGAAACAAGAATTGAAACCTTCGGTTTCAGCTAAAGAAGAAATTAAACCAGTTGTTCAAACTGAAGTTAAAGTAACTGAACAGAAACCGGTATTAAAACCAGAAGAAAAAACTGAAACTAAGCCTTCAGTAATAACTACACCACAAAAACCTGAAGAACAACCAGCTTATAAAGGATTACCTATTGATGATTCATCTAATCTATGGATGGATGTCATGGATGAACCAATGGTATTTTCTGATGAGGAAGAAACAAAAACTGAAGAAGTTAAAATTATACCAACTGAAAAGAAAGACGCAGTTACAACTATACCAGCTGAAAATAAAGAAGCATCTACACCTAGCGATAAAATTCCTGTTGAGCAAAAGCCTGTTGCTTATAAAGGTTTACCAATAGATGATTCTTCTAACTTATGGATGGATGTTATGGACGAACCTATGGTTTTCTCTGACGAAGAAGAACCAAAACCTACTATTTCTGACTCAGTTGCTTTGATTGAATCTGAAAAAGCTCAGAATTTACCACCAGTATCAGTACCTGAAGAAAAAGCTATCTCAAAAACAACTAAAAAAGGTAAAAAGTCTACCAAAACAACAACTACAGTAACAACAGTTACAAGTAAATTAGTAACACCACCGTCAACTGAAACAACAATTATAGATCAAACACCTGCAACACCTGAAACAAAAGAATCTCCTTCTGTTACATCAACAAATATCAATGATAATATTATTACCACAACGACAACAGTCATTAAGGAAGTAATACCCTTAACAATGACGGAAACAATTACCAAAAATGTATCTTCAGAACTGACAAAAACCAACGTAGAAACATCGTTCAATCCTCAGGATCAGAAAACAAATAAATTTGTCTTAATAACTCACGAGGAAATTAAAATGAAACCTGTATTAACATTGAAAATGGAGTTCCAAGATAAATCTCCTAAAATTGAGGAACAAATTACAGAAATTATAACTTCCTCAGTTGTTCCAGATACTATAACTACATCTGAAATAATAACTGAAAAAATAAACGAATCAGTTACAACTTCTGTTACAACAACAGGAGAAATAACTAAAATAACAGAAGTACAAGATACAACTGTAACTTCTATTCAAACGGAACAACCTGATTCATTGTTATTAGAATCATCAATTACAAGCGAACCAAAATCTTTGGATATACTTTCGACTGATTCAGGTTTACCTTCAGAAGATTTTAGTCAAAGAGATTCTGATATCTTAGAACCAGCTATTTTTGGATCAGTGAAACATAGACACGGTATACAAAATATTTTAGAAACCCAAACAGTAAAATCTTCAATTGATGAATTAAAACCAAAGGAGAAAAAAGATAAAAAGAAGAAACATAAAAAGTCTGAATCAGATACAGTTGAAACAGATGCGGTAAAACCTGCTGAAATTGTTTCACCTGAGAAAGCTCTGAAAACAAATGAAAAATCTCAAACGGAGCTGTCAAAACCTTCAAAATTGACAAGATTACAATCTGAGGGGTCAATTGAAATTGAAATTACAAATGTAGAAGATATTATGAGTGTTGTGAATAAAAAGCATAACGCTGGAAAGAAAAAAGTGGAAAATAAACAAGCTTTATCTCCGATTGATACGAGCTGTGATTCAGATGCAAAGATTGACAATTCGGTGACAATTGCTGAAAATGAATCAGCGTCAACTACTACGCTTTCTTCTGAAACAAAATCCCTTCGCAAAAAGAATAGACGCAGAAAAACTTCCGCGCGAACTTCTGAATCAGAAATTTCTGAAGGAAATGCATCAGCTTCATCTAGTTTCATTGAAGCGGAAAGATTTATCGGAGAATCAACAGCTGAAAATGTTGTGCCTCAAAATTTGGCAGAAAGTGAAGAGCCAAAGGAACCGTCCGAGAAAGTAAAAAATAAAAAGTCTAAACGCAAAACTGTTAAAGAAGACGAATTATTGGCTAATTTGGAAACGAAACCTATTCAAGATATCAGTGAAATTAAAGATGATAAAAAGGATAATTTATCTGTAAAAAATAAACATCAAACAATTGTTAAAACTCCTACAATAGAAAAAGTTGAAGAACTACCTAAGGATTCAATTAAAATAGATAAGAATGAAATATCTGAGAAAGATGATAAACATTCAGGTTCTAAAAAGAGTAATAAACATAAGAAAAAACATATTGAAGAAACCCTAGTTAGTGAAGCAGTTAGTGACACTACGGAAACAACATCCGAAGTAGAATCTTCTGATAAAAATATTGCTAAAGCACCTTCGGTTAAAGATAAAACTAAAAAACACCAGAAACATAAAAAATCTACGTCAGTGTCTGAATCTGAAAAATCTGAGGATTTATCATCTAAAATAAAAGAGTCAGTTGAAAAGGAAACCAAACCAAACGTAATTACAGAAATCAAAGTAACTGAACAAAAAATTGAAGCAACTTCTGTTCCTAAAGTAAAACCAGAGGAAAAAGTTGCTTATAAAGGATTACCAATTGATGATTCATCTAATTTATGGATGGATGTTATGGATGAACCCATGGTATTCTCTGATGATGAACAGGGTAAAGTTGAACCAAAAACTCCCACCGAAAAGCCAGTCCTCGATGAAGGAAAAGATAAAAAAGACAAAAAAGGTGCGAAGAAGGGTAAAAAACAAAAAGCACTTAAAGAAAAAATAGAAGACAAACCTGAAAAAACTGAAACTGTTTCTAGTTCTACAGAGCAAATAACTTCAGATTTAATTGAAAGTAAAACTGAGGCAGAGAAAACTGTAATAATAAAACCTGAAGAAGATTCTTCAAAAATTGTAGAATCTAAGAAAAAGAAAAAATCAAAACCATCTAAACATGAAAAATCTACAGACGAGAAACCAAAAGAAACTTCAACGACAACCGAAGAAAAATCAATTGATAGTATATCTACAGAAAACTTAGATTCTTCTACAAGTTTGGTTGATTCGAATAAAAGCAACGAATCAAAACCTGTTGAATCAAAGAAAACAAAAAGTCAGAAAAATAAACAACCCAAACAACAAAAACCAGCAGAAATAATAACTGTTACCAAAGAAGATTCTATTACTGGTAGTATAACAAGTCTTATTAAAGAGCAAGTTCCACCCCTCGTTGCAGGAAATTATGTAGAAATAATTCCAATCGATAAAAAATCTGAATTGGAATTCACCGAACCAAAGAAAGAAACGAAAGAAGAAAAGAAAGAGACTGTCGATAAAGTAATTGAAAACTTAGTTTCCACGGAATTAAAAACTGAACAAATACAGACTACTGAAAACATTGTTATAGATACAAAACCTGTAGAAAAAACTGAAACTAAAACCGCGTATAAAGGTTTACCAATTGATAACTCATCGACTTTATGGATTGATATGTTAGATGAACCAATGACTTTACCTGAAGAAGAAACGCCAGTTGTTACAGAAAAACCAGTAGAAGAACATCAGGAAGTAACTGAAAAAATAGATTCTATTTTATCTGAAGAACCATCTAAAGATTCTCTTAATGTTATATCTAAAAAACCCAGAAAACGTTCTCGTACTCCTAAACAAAAAATTGATGAAAAAACTAAAGATACAAAGGAAGAAAGTCCAAGTACTGCTTTCTTAGAAAATGAAAGACTTAGTTCACCAGCACAACCTAGTAACGCATGGAACAAATCTTTCGCAGAAATAGTTGCTACAAATGTTCCTCTAGACACTCAAGAAACACAAATAGGGCAAGTAAAAGAAGAAGTTTCAAAAGTAATACCAAGTAAACCTGTTCAAATTTGTGTTATCGAAAGTTCTGAAACTGTTACTTTTGAAGAACCTAAAGTAGATGCTGAAGGTTTTATGGAATTTGTTCCTAGAAAATTAAGATCTCGTTCAAGATCTCGATCTAGAAACGTATCTACCTCTGAAGAAGTACCTGTTACTGAAAATAAACCTTCAGAAACAATTGTATCATCAACTGAACAGTCGGAAGAAATTCCGAAAGACAGTGATAAAGGACAAAAGTCCAAAAAGAAAGATAAAAAGACAAAGCCAACATTAAATGAACAAAACTTAGAAATCGTAGATAAACCAATCACATCTGATAATAAGGAAACTAAAAGTGAAATTACAGATACAGTAGTTGTAGATATAACATCTAAATCTGATGAAATAATTTTACCACAAGAAACAGAAAAGGAACACCTTGAAAGTAAAAAGGAATCAAAAACTAAGAATAAAGAAAAGAAAGTAGAACCATCAAAATTAGATAAGAAGTCTGAAACAGAAATTCCTACTCCTCAAAAAGAAGAAATTAAGGATCAAAAGAAAGAGAGGAAATTAAAACCTTCGGTGGATCAGAAAAATACAGCAGAACCAGCAAAAGAAACTTTAAAACCGGCATCTAAACTTGAAACGAAATTGACAGAGACTATTACAATTACTGAGACTGAACCTACTAAAGTAACAGATATAAAAGAGACTGAAATAACGACTCCCGTTACATTAGTCGAAAATATTCCACCCTACGATTATTCTTTATTATCGGATGCTGAACGTAGTTGGCAAGAAAAATTGGCACAAGAACTTAAACAAATTACTAACCAATCACTTGACAAAATTACCTCCATCCCCTCTACCGAACATATAGCTAAATCTGAACAAAAAGGTAAGGACTCTTCTCAACTTGCGGAGACAACAACTGGAGTCAGCGCTGAGGATCAAAAATTAAAGGGACTAGCTCAAGAAGCTCCAAAATATGATATTACTTCATTTATTTCTGCTGAACGTGATTGGCAGATTCAGCGAGATAAGTCCAGTGAAAAGGAAATTAAATCAGTTGAAAAATTACCGGAAAGAAATACTGAAGAACTTAAAGGAAACACTCCAAAACAAGATATTGCTTCAAACGAAAAAGAAATTACTTCAACTGATTCTGATGTTATTGTAGAACCACAAAACTTAAAAGGATTAATTGAAGAAGCTCCAAAATATGATATGCAGTCAATTGTAACTGCTGAGCGGGATTGGCAGATCCAACGAGCCAAATCTGTTGAAAAAGAAACACCTGTTGTTGATAAAACTGAAACTAAATCAACAGTTATTGACACATTAAAAGGAAATACACTTACTGAAACCATCGAAGATCAAAAATCAAAAGGACTTATCAAACAAAGTGAGAAAAAAGATAAACCTGCTAAACAAGAATCTGATAAAGAGAAAATAAAACAATTTATTGAAGAAGAACGTAAGCCGGATATTCAAAATGAAAAATTACCGTCAACTGATGTTATTGATCAAAGTAAATCAGTTGTTCAAACAGTTGAAACTAAAACTACAACAGTAGTTGAAAATGTTTGGGAAACATTAGATAAAACAGGCAAATCTTATGCTGAAATATTAACTACTACTGAGCAAAAGATAAGCGAGCCGAAAGAAATTAAACCAGAACCTGTAAAACCAAAACATACTCCAAAAACACCACAAGTTGTTGTTGTGGAATCAGAAACAATAGCACATTATGAAGAACCTTCAGTAGATGCTGATGGTTTTATGGAATATATTCCAAAGAAAGTGAGATCTCGCTCTCGTTCACGTACAAGAACTACTTCACAAGCAGCTTCTGAACCAGAAGATGTTGCGAAAGAAGAACAGGCTATTCCTGAAAAAGAAACTATAATTGAACCAAAAGAACTCAAAGTTGAAACTACACCAGAAATTATAAAAGATAAACCAATAGAAACGAGAGCGATTGAACTTAAACAAAAAACTAAAAAGGAAGATAAAAAACAAAAACCTATTAAAGATTCAGAAGAAACTATTCCTGATGTGAAAAGTACAACAGAAAAGGTTGATATTCCAGAAGAAATTACTGCAAAACCAAAGGACGTTGAAAAAGATAAAAAACCAACCGTAAAAACTGAAATACAGGAAAAAACAAAAGGTAAAAAGGATAAGACCTTAGAAAAGAAAGAAACTAAAACAGATTCTAATATAAAAGAACCAGAAACTGTTAATGTTCCTGAAATAAAAGAAGAAATGAAACCTAAAATAGAAGAAACAGTTGAGAAATTAGTTACGGTAGATTCTGAAATAAAGGATAAACCCAAAAGTAAAAAAGAAAAAATAGAAAAGAAGGAAAACAAAACAGATACTATAGTGAAAGAACCAGAAACAGTCATTATTTCAAAAGAAATTATTGAAGTTTCTGAAATAAAAGAAAAACCCAAAACAGAAGAAATAGTGAAGAAAGAAGTTACGGTAGTTTCTGAAATTAAGGATAAACCGAAAAGTAAAAAAGAGAAAATAGAAAAGAAAGACAGTAAAACAGATACTCAAGTAAAAGAACCAGAACCAGTCATTATTTCAAAAGAAACTATTGAAGTTTCTGAAATAAAAGAAAAACCCAAAACAGAAGAAATAGTGGAGAAAGAAGTTACGGTAGTTTCTGAAATTAAGGATAAACCGAAAAGTAAAAAAGAGAAAATAGAAAAGAAAGACAGTAAAACAGATACTCAAGTAAAAGAACCAGAACCAGTCAATATTTCTAAAGAAACTATTAATGTTCCTGAAATAAAAGAAAAACCGAAACCTGAAATAGAAGAAATAGTTGAAAAAATAGTTACGGTAGATCCTGAAATAAAGGATAAACCTAAAAGTAAAAAAGAGAAAATAGAAAAGAAGGAAAGCAAGACAGATTCTAAAGTGAAAGAATTAGAAACAGTCATTATTTCAAAAGAAACAGTTGAAGTTTCTGAAATAAAAGAAAAACCCAAAACAGAAGAAATAGTGGAGAAAGAAGTTACGGTAGTTTCTGAAATTAAGGATAAACCGAAAAGTAAAAAAGAGAAAATAGAAAAGAAAGACAGTAAAACAGATACTCAAGTAAAAGAACCAGAACCAGTCATTATTTCAAAAGAAACTATTGAAGTTTCTGAAATAAAAGAAAAATCCAAAACAGAAGAAATAGTGGAGAAAGAAGTTATTCCTGATTCTAAAACAAAAGAACCTGAAACAATTGTAGTGTCACAGGAAACTAAAGAAATTTCTGAAGTTAAAGAAAAGCCGAAAAATAAAAAAGATAAATCAGTAGAAAAGAAGGAAATTAAAACTAAATCTGAAATAAAAGAACCAGAAAAAGAAACTGTTAAAGTTTCTGAAATTGAAGAAAAACCAAAACCTGAAATTAAGGAAAAAATTAAAAAAGTAGATACAGTAGATTCTGAAATAAAAGATAAACCCGAAATTAAAAAAGATGAAATCATAGAAAAGAAAGAAGTTATTCCTGATTCTAAAACGAAAGAATCTGAAATAACAGTAATTTTACAAGAAACTAAAGAAATTGTTGACGTTAAAGAAAAACCGAAAAGTAAAAAAGATAAAACCTTAGAAAAGAAAGAAAGTAAAACTGACTCTGGGATACAAGAAACTCAAAAAGTAATAGTGTCACAAGAAATTCTTCAGACTTCTGAAGTTAAAGAAAAATCAAAAACTGAAATAGAGAAACCAATTGAAAAAGCAATTCTAATAGATTCTGATATTAAGGATAAACCAAAAGGCAAAAAAGATAAAACTTTAGAAAAGAAGGAAAGTAAAACTGATTATGAGATAAAAACACCATCAAAAGAATCTATTGAAACTTCTGAAATTAAAGAAACACCAAAAGTGGAAACAGTGGATTCTCAAATAAAGGAACAACCCAAAAGTAAAAAGGAGACAATAGTAGAGAAGAAGGAAATTAAAAAAGAACCTGAAATAATATTACCTTCACCTGAAACTCCTCCGGAAACAAAAGAGAAAGAACTCTTAGTTGATTCTGAAATAAAAGAAAAGGTTAAAAACAAAAAAGAAAAACCAGTAGAAAAGAAAGAAAGTAAAACCGATTCTGAGAAAAAAGAACCGGAAATAACTGTTTCTCAAGAAACTGTTACCAGTCCAAAAATGGTCTCAACTAAAGAAGAAATAAAAGATGAATTAAAACCTTTGAAAGTTAAAAAAGTTAAAACACCAAAAGTTCAAAGTAAAGAAAATATTTATTCTGAAAAACCAGAAAATGTTCAATCAAAACCGGTTCCGTCTGCACCTGAAATTATAACTGATAAACCATTAATAGAAGAAAAAACTGAAGAAAAATTAAAAGAACCAATTTCCGAAATTAAGAAAGTAGAATCTAAAGAAAAGCAAGAAATTATTTCTGCTGTTCATGATATTAAGGAAGAACCGAAATCTCCAAAAACTAAAAAGAGTAAAGAGAAAATAGATAAGAAAGTTCCGGAGGAACAAATAGAAACAAAACCTGCATTTATAGTTACAGAGAAAATGAAAGATGAAATAAAAATTGAAAATATCGAGGATAAACCGACAATAGAACCAGAATTAATAGTAATTGAAAAAGATAAATCTAAAAAGAGTAAAAAGCCGAAACATTCAAAAGAAGATGTAATCCAACAATCTGATACTGTAAATATAACTGATGACCAAAAGCTGGATCAAATTTTAGTGAGCCAGCAAGAAAATATAATTCAACTTGAAACACCAGTTGTTCCAAATGTTTGGGAAGCTTTGAAATCAAGCGACAAAACATATGCTGATATTGTTGCAACTAACGTACCAATTTTTAAGCCTTCTACTGATTCAGAAAAAATTGAAAAAATACCAGAACCCGTGTCTAAAACACCTCAAATACTTGTAGTAGAATCAAATACATCTGTCGTACATGAAGAACCAGCAGTTGATGCTGAGGGCTTTTTAGAAATTGTATCAAAGAAAAGCAGATCAAGATCACGCTCTAGATCACGTTCTAGAAATAATGTGCAAGAATCTGTTGCTCCTGAACCAATACAAGAAATTAAACTAGATTTAGAACAGAAAACAAATGAAAATGATATTAAACAATCAAAACCAGAAACAGAAGAATCTACAGATAAATCTAAAGGTAAAAAGAAACCTAAGAAACAAAAATCTGAAACTGATGTTGCTATTGAACTTACTCAGCCTATTATTGACGAAACAAAACAAGATGAATCTCTAGTAGAAGTTAAAAGTATTACACCTAAAACATCCGATGAAACAATAGTCAAACCAAAGAGTAAGAAAAAATCTAAAGATTCGAAATCAGAAACAAATTTGACTATTGATACTAAAGAAATTAAAACAGATATTCCTGAAACTGAAACAATTAAAACTGTCACTGAAGTTATTAATATAATTTCAGAACCTGTAAAAGAAAGCACGATTATAACTGAAATCAAAACTGTAGCTACTGAAAAAATAGAAACTGTTATAAAATCTGAAGAACAGGATTCTACGGCAATAACTAATACACCTAGTGAAGAGAAATTAAAAACTAAAAAATCTAAAAATCCTAAATCTGTTCTTCCTGAAAAGAAACCAAGTGAAACCGAAACAAAAATATTTATTCAGGAAGAAATAAATGCAATAGAAAAATCAGAAACAAAGATTCCTAACGTATGGGAGACTATGAAATCAGATGGTAAAACATATGCTGATATATTAGCAACAAATGTACCTAAAGAAATACAAATAATAGAAGATACTGTAGAACCAGAAGCACCGAAACATGTAGAAAAAGTTTCTCAAATTCTAGTTGTTGAACCAGCAAAGATTATAAAACATGAAGAACCAACAACTGATTCTGATGGTTTCTTAGAAATTGTTTCTAAAAGAGCTAGATCACGGTCAAGGTCTAGAAATAAACCTTTACCACAATCTGAAATTGTAGAGAAAGAGCAAATTGCAGAAAATGTTTCTGACGATAGTAAGCAATTCAAATTAGATGAGATAAAGCAACAAAAAGATAGTGAAGTATCAAAAGAAGAATCTATAATTAAAAAACAAAAATTGAAACCCAAAAAAGTTGATTCTAATAAAGATATTGACGTTAAGAAAGTTTCAGAAGAAACACTTCTTGTAGAAAAATTAGGAGAACCTGCTTTGACTCAACAAAAAGAAATACCTCAGAAGAAAGAGGACTCTTCAACCGCATTTATTATTGCTGAACAGCAAGATTCAGTTCCTGACCAGTTACAAAAACTTGATACTGACAATGTAGAGCAATCTAAAAAATCTAAAAAGCAAAGAAAACGTTCTAAAACACCTAAAGAAAAACAAGATGAAATTGTTACAGTTACTAGTGAAACTATTATCGTAAGTGAAGAAACTACTCCTGAAATTAAAGATAAATCTTCTGAAATTATCGACGAAAATTTACTTGACCCGAAATCTAGAAAATCCAGAAGGCGACAACGTTCAAAAACGCCTCAGCCTTCTGTAAAAACTGAAAGTTCAACTGTAACAGTTACTACTGAAGAAATAGTACAACCGGTAAATTATACATCTCCTGGTAAATCGTGGGCAAGTATTGTCGGACCAACAGAAAGTTCTGAGAATATTCAACAAGTTATTAAAGTAGAAGACATTAAATCACAAGAAAAGCTGGATACAATTTTACCTGTTGCAAGTGATATTATTGTTACAACTACTGAAGACTCGCCAGTTGAAGCTAAACCAAAAGATTCAGTAAACGAAAATCTTCTTGATACTGAAACTAAATCATCTAAAAAACAACGACGTCAAAGGTCAAAGACTCCTAAGTCTACAGAAGAACTTTCACCAAAAGAACCAGTTGTTAGTGACACTATTATTGTTACTTCGACTGGAGAATCAACAGTAGAAGAAAAACAAAAAGAACCTACTAAGGAAAATCTCCTTAACACTGAAATTAAAGCGTCTAAAAAACAACGCCAAAGGTCAAAGACTCCTAAGTCTACAGAAGAACTTCCACCAAAAGAAGCAACTGGTACATCTGTTGTTGGTGACACTATTATTGCTACTCCGACTGAAGAATCTACAGTAGAAGAAAAACCAAAAGAACCTACTAAAGAAAATATCCTTAACACTGAAATTAAAACGTCTAAAAAACAACGCCAAAGGTCAAAGACTCCTAAGTCTACAGAAGAACTTCCACCAAAAGAAGCAACTAGTACATCTGTTGTTGGTGACACTATTATTGCTACTCCGACTGAAGAATCTACAGTAGAAGAAAAACCAAAAGAATCTACTAAAGAAAATATCCTTAACACTGAAATTAAAACGTCTAAAAAACAACGCCAAAGGTCAAAGACTCCTAAGTCTACAGGAGAACTTCCACCGAAAGAAGCAACTGGTACACCTGTTGTTGGTGACACTATTATTGTAACTCCTACTGATGAGTCTTCCGTAGAAGATAAACCAAAAGAACCTATTAACGAAAATCTTCTTGATACAGAAACTAAAACGTCTAAGAAACAACGCCGTCACAGATCAAAGATTCCTAAGTCTACAGAAGAACCAACTGTTACACCAGTTGTGAGTGACACTATTATTGTAACTTCTACTGAAGAGTCTACTGTTAAAGATAATCCAAAAGAGCCTATTAATCAAAATCTTCTTGATATAGAAACTAAAACGTCTAAAAAACAACGACGTCAAAGATCAAAGACTCCTAAGTCTACAGAAGAACTTCCACTAAAAGAAACAGTTGTGAGTGATACTATTATTGTAACTTCTACTGAAGAGTCTACTGTAGAAGATAAAGCAAAAGAGCCTATTAATGAAAATCTTCTTGATACTAAATCGTCTAAAAAACAACGACGTCATAGATCAAAGACTCCTAAGTCTGAAAAAGAACTTCCACCAAAAGAACCAGTTGTTAGTGACACTATTATTATTACTCCGACTGAAGAATCTACAGTAGAAGAAAAACCAAAAGAACCTACTAAAGAAAATCTCCTTAACACTGAAATTAAAACTTCTAAAAAACAACGCCAAAGGTCAAAGACTCCTAAGTCTAAAAAAGAGCTTCCACCAAAAGAACCAACTGTTACACCTGTTGTTGGTGACACTATTATTGTTACTACTACCGAAGAATCTACCGTACAAGATAAACCAAAAGAACCTGTTAATGAAAATCTTGATGTTAAAAGTAAAACTTCTAAAAAACAACGTCCTAGATCAAAGACTCCTAAGTCCACTGTAGAACTTCCACCAAAAGAAGAAACTGTTTTACCAATTGTTAGTGACTCAGTTATTGTCGCTCTTACTGAGGTACCTGTTACGGAAGATAAATCAAAAGAACCTGTTACACAGAATCTTCTTGATACTGAAATCAAAACTAAAAAACAACGTCATAGGTCAAAGACTCCTAAATCTACAAAAGAAGAAACTGTTTTACCAGTAGTTAGTGACACCGTTGTTATCACTCCTACTGAAGTATCTGTTGCGGAAGATAAACCGAAAGAATCAGTTAAACAGAATCTTCTTGATACTGAAATTAAAACTAAAAAACAACGTCCTAGGTCAAAGACTCCTAAGTCTACAAAAGAAGAAACTGTTTTACCAGTTGTTAGTAACACCGTCATTGCAACTGCTACTGAAGAGTCTACCGTAGAAGATAAACCAAAAGAGCCTATTAATGAAAATCTTCTTGGTATAGAAACTAAAACATCTAAAAAACAACGACGTCACAGGTCAAAGACTCCTAAGTCTGGAACAGAACTTCCACCAAAAGAATCAACTGTTACACCAGTTGTTAGTGACACTCTTATTGTTACTCCAGCTGAAGAATCTACCGTACAAGATAAACCAAAAGAACCTTTAACAGAAATTCTTGACGTTAAAACTAAAACGCCTAAAAAACAACGTCAAAGGTCAAAAACACCTAAGTCTATGGAAGAAAAGTTATCTACAGAGCAATCTATAGTTACAGTTGAAACAACCATCACTGAAACTAATCTTGGTAAATCTTGGGCAAATATCGTTAAAGAACCATCGTATTCTGAAAGTTCACAACCACAACTCAGCGAAATTACTCAGATTCCGGCAGTAGACAAATTGGAATCCGAAAACGTTTCTGATACAGATAAAACCAAAACAGAAACACAATCTAAAGACAAGAAAGCTAAAAAATCTAAATCATCTTCTTCTGTAACTTCTGAAACTTCAGAAAAACCTACTGTAGACATAAAAGAACAAAAACCAAAAGATACGAAAACTAAAACACCAAAAGAAGATAATATTAAAGAAAAAACAGAAGAGCCCGCAATAGTTATTGAACAAATTAACGTCCTTGTACCTAAAACAGTAATTGAAGAAGAAAAAATTGTATCTACTACAATTGTTACAGAAAGTAAAACAGATTCACCAATATTAGAAACAACTGAAGTTACAACAATTAGTGACAAAGAAGTCGCATTTGAAAAAGATATTACTGAACCTACTATTTCTTCAGAATTTAACGTTGAAACAGTAGAAAAACAATTAGAAGAAATAATTAGAGAAAGTGAAATTATTCCTGAATCAGAAGAAGATAGAATTTCTTCTACATTAAATCCAAATGCACAAGAATTTATTCCTGGTTCTTTTGAAGTAACTAAACAAACGTTTGAATTTACTCCAACATATGAATCGCTTTATGATGGTTTATCATTAGAACAAAAACAAATGTGGATGACTTCTTTAACTGGTCAAATGCAGTACGATTCATCTTACGTTTATCCTGATATTAATCAACAATTCACTCAACCAAAACCTGAATTTGAATTGCCACCTGATAGTTCAAATGATGGTTGGGTAAATGTTTTAATTGAAGACAAACAAAATATATCTACTACTTTCGTACCAACAACAGATTATAATGAAATATCATCCTTCATTGAAACTGAAAAGCAAATAAACGTCGAACAAAAGTTAGAACCAATAACATCTGAAATATCTGAAGTTAAACAAGTTTCAATTGAGCCTGTTGAAAAACCAGTAGACTCTGAACCTGATAAAACTACAATCGAAAATATTATTTCGGAAGTTATAAGTGACATTCCAGATAATATCAAAGCTGATATAAAAATTACCGAAACTTTAGAAGATAAAACAAATGAATCAGAGAAAGATGCACATTTATTAGTTCCTGAACCAAAGAAATCAAAAAGAAAGAAGTCAAAAACAAGGAAAAGTCCTAAACCAGAAATTCCTGAAACCACTGAAGAACCAAAACCAGTAGTTCAGGAAACTCCTAAAGTTGAGACAACGCCCGTCGTAAATGTTTGGGAAGCATTAAAGAATGCTGACGGTAAAACATACGCTGAAGTAGTTTCAGCAAACTTACCAGAAGGTGAAACGATTATTCCTGAAGTTTCAAAACCTTCCGAACCAATTAAAGTAGATAAAAAATTAGAATTAACAGAAAAACCGTCAATTCAAATAAACATAGTGGAAGCTACGGAGGAACTACCTATTGAAGAACCATTGGTTGAAGTAGATGCTGATGGTTTCATTGAAATAATAAACAAAAAAGAACTTCGAGAGCGGAGATCACGTTCAAGATCTCGATCTCGTTCTAGAAAAGAAGAACCAACAATAATTAAAGAAGATAAACCAACATCTTCAAATATTGTTGAAAAAACCATACAAGAATCAATAGTTAAGATTGATTCCAAATCTGAACCCTCAAAGGAAATCATCCCTGAAGGGTTTATACAAGTAACAGATTTGGACGATAATAGCACAGAATTAAAATCTTATGCTGATATAGTAGCTTCACGGAGAGAAGGTTCGACTGAAAAGCAATCTGAAACTATCTCAGTAACAAAAGAATATCCTGTACAAATTTGCATTGAAAAAGTGATTGAACAACAAAAACCAATTGAACAAATTACTTCCGACTCTAAAGGATTTATATCTCTAATAAACAAAAATGAACGTAGAGCGAGATCTAGATCAAGATCTAGAGAACATGTTCGTGAAGAAAAACCTGAAACAGAAAGGACAAGATCTCAAGACTCTTTAACAACCAAACAAAAAGCAAAAGGAGATAAAAAAGTGAAGCCATTTGAACTCCAAAAAACCGAATCTAAAACAACTACACCTAAGAAAACAAGTTCAAAAGAAAATATTGAAAAACAAGAAACAAAAGAAGAAAACTTATTATCTCCTGATAGTAAAAAGAATAAGCGTCAGCGTAAACGATCTAAATCTCCAAGAGTTACATCTGATGTGCCTGAAATCGTAACTCTTGAAACTAATAAAACTGAGACACCTGAAGTTATTAATATTGAGACAGTCTCTTCAACAACTCCTACTGAAGTTCAACCTTTAGTAACTTCAGAACCACAAACATTAATATCTGATGAAAATCTGTTAACAGCGGATTCTAAAAAGTCTAAGAAACGACGACCAAGATCAAAAACACCAAAATCTAAAGATAAAGTTGATAAAGTAGTAGTAGAATCAACTACAATAGAACCTAAAACATTGACATCAGAAGTCCAAGACTCTGTTATTAATATTGAAACAGTCTCTTCAACTACTCCTACTGAAGTTCAACCTATAGTACCTTCAGAACCACAAACATTAATATCTGATGAAAATCTGTTAACAGCGGATTCTAAAAAGTCTAAGAAACGACGACCAAGATCAAAAACACCAAAATCTAAAGAT